>SZWC01027821.1:0-18076 GCA_023375785.1 Penium margaritaceum | reverse complement strand
CTGCCGTCTCTTCGTTTGTTGTTGCTTATACTACCACTCCTACTCACACCGCAACTTGGTGTGTTGGTGCTGGGAGGGGGCAGTTGCCGAAGGATGGGCAAGAGGGGGGGAGTGATGGAAAGGAGAAAGGAAGGGAGAAGGCAAGGAGGAAGCAGGAAAGGGGGGGAAGGGTAATGGCCGCCAGCTGACGGCTGGTTGACCAGTCGATTTCCCTCCTTTTCCAGTTGGCTGGCGGCCAGCCTGGGTTGAGGTATGACTCTAGACAGGAGCGGAGAACGAAGGGGAGGGGGAGGGAGCAGGGGGGAGGTTAGGTGAGGCGGAAAGAGGAGGGAAAATGGGTTAGGGTGGTAACTGTTGTGGTGGGAGAGGAGTGGAATTACCTAGGAATGAGAAGTGGGAGGAGAATGTAGGAGATGAAGGAAGGGAGGAAAGGGGGGAGGAGGGTGGAGAGGAAGTTAAGAGGACGAGAAGGGAGGAGTGACACGGGAGGAGAGGGAGTAGGGGAGGATGGAAATGATGACGCCGTTGCAGCTGTCCCACTTGCTGATGCGGCAGTCGCAAACAATCATGGCGGTACCTGCAGCTGCTGACACTGCTGTTGCCCCTGCTGCAGCTGGGCGGTGGCCATTCATGTTGCTTGTGCCGGCCGTTGGAGGAGGATGCTCCACCTGGCAGGCCGGCGGGACTTGCCAAGCTGACTGGCTGGCCGGAAGTGGCCAGTTAGCTGGCTGGTGGGACGTGGCAAGGCCGCTGTTGTTTGTGCTGCTGTAGCTGCTTCTCTGGATGCCGCTGTGCTGCTGTTGGGTCTGTAGATGTTGCTCCAGCTGCTGCTGCCGTTGCCACTGTGGCAGCAGATTGCAGTGGCAGTAACTGCCGCAACTGCAACGATCAAGTTGCAGCGCCTGTACTTTGGTTGTTGGCATTGACGGTCGTCGCTGGCGCTGGTAGCTGTCAGCGCCAAATGCGACAGCTACTATGCCGCTAGCGCAAGTCGCGCTGGTGGCAACGGAAAGCGCGAGACGTGCCGGTAGCGAACAGCAAGCACAGGTCCCATAAGCCGCTCGGCCGTGCACGCCGGACGCACTGGCCGGTGCTGACAGCTTCCGACAAAGGACGCGGTTCCTGCCAACGGCTGGTGCCCGCCGCCCAGCAAAAGCACAAGCTTGCTCTCAGCCATCACCGTTCACAATGGCTGCTCTCGGCAAGCGCCAGTCGCAACGGCGCCTCACAGCCAGTAGAAAGCACACTAGCTTTTGTCCGCAAGTTCTTGTGGTCCATGTGAGCTAGCGCGGGTGTTCGTGGGTGTCCGCGGGTGTCAAGCTACCATGTGTGTTGTGTGTGTGTGTGTGTGTGCGTGTGCGTGTGTGTGTGTGTGTGAGTGTGTGTGTGTGTGTGCGTGTGCGTGTGTGTGTGTGTGTGAGTGTGTGTGTGTGTGTGCGTGTGCGTGTGTGTGTGTGTGTGAGTGTGTGTGTGTGTGTGCGTGTGCGTGTGTGTGTGTGTGTGAGTGTGTGTGTGTGTGTGCGTGTGCGTGTGTGTGTGTGTGTGAGTGTGTGTGTGTGTGTGCGTGTGCGTGTGTGTGTGTGTGTGAGTGTGTGTGTGTGTGTGCGTGTGCGTGTGTGTGTGTGTGTGAGTGTGTGTGTGTGTGTGCGTGTGCGTGTGTGTGTGTGTGTGAGTGTGTGTGTGTGTGTGCGTGTGCGTGTGTGTGTGTGTGTGAGTGTGTGTGTGTGTGTGCGTGTGCGTGTGTGTGTGTGTGTGAGTGTGTGTGTGTGTGTGCGTGTGCGTGTGTGTGTGTGTGTGAGTGTGTGTGTGTGTGTGCGTGTGCGTGTGTGTGTGTGTGTGAGTGTGTGTGTGTGTGTGCGTGTGCGTGTGTGTGTGTGTGTGAGTGTGTGTGTGTGTGTGCGTGTGCGTGTGTGTGTGTGTGTGAGTGTGTGTGTGTGTGTGCGTGTGCGTGTGTGTGTGTGTGTGAGTGTGTGTGTGTGTGTGCGTGTGCGTGTGTGTGTGTGTGTGAGTGTGTGTGTGTGTGTGCGTGTGCGTGTGTGTGTGTGTGTGAGTGTGTGTGTGTGTGTGCGTGTGCGTGTGTGTGTGTGTGTGAGTGTGTGTGTGTGTGTGCGTGTGCGTGTGTGTGTGTGTGTGAGTGTGTGTGTGTGTGTGCGTGTGCGTGTGTGTGTGTGTGTGAGTGTGTGTGTGTGTGTGCGTGTGCGTGTGTGTGTGTGTGTGAGTGTGTGTGTGTGTGTGCGTGTGCGTGTGTGTGTGTGTGTGAGTGTGTGTGTGTGTGTGCGTGTGCGTGTGTGTGTGTGTGTGAGTGTGTGTGTGTGTGTGCGTGTGTGTGTGTATGTGTTGAATCTCATTCATGAACGTTTAGAAAGGTACATGGAACTAGCGTGGACCAGACTCTGGTTCCAGGCAGGAGTGTACAACCCTAGTAAACCAACACACAGCCAGGGAAAGGCCAGACCAGCTATACGATACACGTCTACTCGCGGCCCTCAAAAGCAAGGTCTACCTCTGCTGGCCCCTCCTCTCTACACAGGAGAGCTCTCTGAGCTCGGTCGACATCCTCCTCTAGAGCAGCATCTACCGCCCACTCGGCTGCACGCCGTTGGAACTGCTGGGCCTGGGCCCTCTATAAGGCGACTGCTAGGCGCTGGCTGAGAAGCGCGCGGAGTGACCGCGCCGTGCCCTCGGAGCCGCCGTGCCTGGCCAGACGCTGCTCCGACGCTGTCATAGCTCTGCGTAGAACTGTGCGCAAACCCCACGAGCAGGCTCCCTGCGTCTCCATGGTGGGGAAGACAAAGTCTATCTGATCTCGGAATGCCTGTCTGCGCCACTGCGCGTACTTCCCTTCCTTCACCCGGACCGCCTTCCTGAAGGGCGACCCCCGGTCGCGTGCGTGACGCCCGTCCCAGGGAGGGGCGCTGCGGATCGGCAATGACAACGTTGAGCGCCAAGAGGTAGCCCGTGGCCGAGTCGAGGCAGGTGATGTCGGGCCAGCCCCCGGTAATGATCTCCTCCGGCTCCTCACGGATGCCACCCATGCCGCTCTCACGCATAACCGCTGCAAGCTCGCGAACCACCGCGTCGTGGACAGCCTTGGGTCCCCCACCCCATGGGCACTGCAGGGCGTGTTGCGCAGCACAAGGGTGGAAACGCGCTGCCACCGGACAGGAGCATGCCGGTGTGTGGCGGAGGTGCGCAATGGGCAATCCAAGGCGGAAGTGGCAAGCGACGCGCCAGTTCTCCGGCGCCACCTAAACGCGATCCACAATGGAACAGAGGTGCGCCAGTAGCAAATCCCCACTATGCTCTCCCTGCACTGCCGCCAGGCGCTAGAGCTGCGGGTGTGCCTTGTGAGACCCCAAGTTCGCCTCCACCGTTGTGCGCAGCTCGTCCAGGCGCCACTCGTGGAGCCTGGAGCTAAGGTCCTGGAAAAGGCAGTGGGGGCTGCCCAGCTCGCACTCCGCGAGGCCGGGGACCTCTGCATGAAGGGACTCCAGGTAGCGCTCTAGCACCTCACTCCGAAGATCGGCAAAGGTCCGCGTGCCCCAAGGGCCCCTGGGGGTGGCACTCCACTGCTATTGCTGCTTCTGTGGTGGCTGTTGCGGCGGCTGCTGCTGCGCCGGCGGCTACTGCTGCTCCCCCTGCTGTTGCGGCCACTGCTGCGGGTGCTGGGGAAAGCCAGGCAGACGGAGCAGGCGCATAACAGCACACCAAGACTGGAGTCGGCTACACAAGAAGGACAGTGGGCGCAGATCTGCTACCGACGAGAGCCCCAGCCCCCCTAGCCGGATCGGAAGCTGTGCCTGACGCTTCGCGTGGAGGACTGCACGACCCTCCCGGATCGTTTGGACCCCGTCGAGGCGAAGGAGCCTGCGGAGGCAGAGGTCAACATGGTCGTCAAAGGGCTGTAGGCGATGGGTCCACCAGTCAGAGGGGGGGGGGTTGAGGCGAGTAAGATACTATACACATTGTGTAATGCACTCCCGGGGGATGCTGAAGGCTGCATGCGCATCAAGAAGATCCACCAGTGTGCCTAGATTGGCCTCCACCTGCTGCACCGCTGCATCCAGCCGAGCCCTACAGAACTCCTCTATACCGATGGGTGCACCAAGGACCCCAATTCCATCCACCACCCGCCGAACCAAGGACAAGGTAGCTGGCACCCCGTCGCCAGGGGGAAGGAACAGCTCACATTTGTTGGGCTGGACCTCCAACCCCACCGCTGCCAAACCCTGCCGGAGAGCCCCAAAACCTGCCTCCAGGAGAGACACTTGACCCAGCAGGTAGGTGTCATCCAGATACGCAAGCACCCTGCCAACTCCCCCCATTACGCCCTGGGCTGCCTGTAGGATGGACTGCTACGCCAACGCATACAAGAAAGGGCCAAGGGGGTCCCCCTAGCGCACGCCCCTCTTTGAACGCACGACGCACGGCTGCGTCCCCCCCTGATAGTAGAGGTCCGAAGGCTCAGCATACACCAGGGCGAGGGCTAGAACAAGGCGTTTGAACCCCCGCTGTCGGATAGCCTCAAACAACACCGCAAGCTCCATGGAGTTGAAGGCGTTGCGAACATCAATGCCGAGAATGCCCCAGTCTGGAGAGAGGCTCAGCTGCTCTGAGATGGTCTGGACAATAGTGTCCATGCCCGTCGGTGCCCCCAACCCCTGCTGCAATGAAGCCAGCGCCTCCTGCATCTCCTGCCGCCCTGTCGACACAATCCATCGCACCACCAGGCACCAAATGGCCTCCCGGACCGTGATCGGCAGCACACCCCCATCCGGCTTGGCGAAGGCGATGAGCTTCCTGGTCGCAAGGAAGCGACGAGCAGTCGGGTGAAGATGACCACGACAGTTGGACGCCAAGAGGCGGGCAAACAACCGGGTGGGGTGCTCATCTCCCACCACCACCTGGCGGAGGTGGTCAAGGGTAAGGCCAGAGGGCCCACCAGCAGATCCACGTCTGCAGTCCAAGAGCGCCTGCTGGACCCCGTCCGCGTCCGGGAACGCGGCAGGGGCGCTACGAGCCAAGTTCGCCACCGAGGCCGGGATGGGCTGCTGCGCTGCTTGGTGCTTGGCCTGAAGTTGTGCCAGTACCTCGGGGCCCGGTGGCGCCAGGGAAGAAGAAGAGTCGAGGGCATCCACCGCGCGGGCCGTGTTACCCCGGCGAAACTTGGTCACAGCCCGCTGAAGCCGCTACTTCTCTGCTTCCTCGCGCTGGTGGCGTAAAGTGCACGGAGGGGGCGGCCGTCCTGCAGGGCCTGTGTGCAAGACCACCTCACGCCACAGCGCCTCCCAATCACCCGTCTCAAGCAAGAGACCAGATAGCGGACCCAGTCCGCGTCGGAGTCCCGGCGATGCTGCGGCCGCACGCACAGAATGAGGCTCTGAAGCGCCATGAGGAGGAGAGGGCTCGGAGCATCCCGAGGACGAACTGGACATCAAGCAAGGGGGATCCGCATAACCGCCCGCGACCCCAGTCAAAATACGTGAAAAGACAAAGGGTGGCAGAACAGCCACTCCGTATAGTTGGCCCCAGTCCAGGCCCTCCGCCCAGTGCCACAGACGCTCCCAACAGCCGTCCTCCTCCGTGGCCGCCCTCGCGAGGTCCTCATCAAGGCCCTGCTACTGCTGGTGGTGCTGCCGTTGTCACTGATGTGGCCACGTCTGCGGCTGCTGCCGCTAGTCACCCTACTGCTGGGGCCCAGGCTGGTGCTCTTACTGCCGACGTGGTAGGTGGGGCTGCTGCTGCCGCCGCTACGGGTCCTGTCGGGACTGCTGCTGTTGCTGATGCTGGTATGGCTGTTGCTGTTGCTACTGCTGCTGCTACTACTGGCGCTGTTGCAACTGCTCCCCCCGTCCCTGCAGAGCATCCACCGCGGCACCATCCCCACCCACCTACGGTCCAACCACCACACGAGGCTGCACCCACGAAGGCACGCGCCGCCCGGCAGGCAGTCGCCGGCTGGCGGTCGTAGCCCGGCTGGTCGACAGTGGCGGCGGCAGAAGAGCCAAGGGCTGCTGAGGGTGCACAGGGCCCGCGTTCGGGTCCACCTCCTGTTAAGAGTGTGGTAGTGACATGGCGTGCTCCGCGGCTACGCCTGTGGCCTCCTGCGCACCCCAAGCCAAAGACACTCGCTCCCAGTGGGCCACGTGATGGCAAAGTGAACGGGACGCTTGGGCTACCTATTGGTGTTGAAGAAAATGCCCCTCCGCATGCCCAAGTGCGGCGCCAGGAGGCGCCGACGAGCCGCCAGAAAGTAGAAGCTCCGCGCTGGAGTATCTGGTGACTCGAGGATTGCTCGGATCCTGAAATGGAGAATTTCTCTATAAAGTTTACAAGGCGCTGAATCCGGTGGAAGTTGTTTCGCCGGAATCGGACAAGTATCGAGAGAGATATGGCCTTCCAAAGTTGGGGTATGCGCAGCGGCTGTGGGAGCCGGCTGCGACTCAAAATCCGGTCGATAATCGACCGGACCGAGTAACAAAAACACCATCTGGAAAAATCGCTCTGATAGGCCTGCCGAGGCTTCCGGAGGACGATCCGCTTGATCAGGTGGATCATCCACCGGATCCAGTAGTGCAGGTTGTTACTAAGGGACTTGGCCAAAATCATGGTTCGGCGTCCGAAACTCAGTATTACGTTTTGTTACTCGGGGACTTCGTCAAAATTCTGACTGCAGGTTCGCGGACAGGTTTCGAACCTCGTCACACCCCATCCCCAAACTCGACCCAAAAGTGGCTAGGGTGCATGAAAACAGTGTAGGAGACCCATGTGCAAGAGGATCTTCACCTTGGGAAAGGCGCTTCGCACGTGAAGGAAGGCGCTACGGCGTGTGCGGACCATGGAGGCGTTAGGCGTTTCTGTGGTGGGTGAAACCTGCGCTTCGGCAAGCATAACTTGGGCTACGCTTGGCCGAATCATGCACGGTTTAGTACGTTGGAAAGTTCATGACTAGTCTTACAAATGTTGTGATAATGTCTATGTTGAAAAACCAACGCAAAACGACGTTATTCCCTTCGCAAAAGTGACTGTCTCTAATTACTTGCTCACATAGCGTGAGGCGGCCAAAAAGCTCACGCTCAGTCTCAGATTTTCCCAAAACAGTAGACGTGAACCAATAGATCCTATCAGATCAATGTCAGGACCGCACCACGCGGCTGACATCCTGACAAAGGGTTATGGGCCCACGGGTCTGATAGCCTCCATCGTTCACGTCTTCTGTAGCGCACGGTATCGTCATCTTGGACGTCGCCGTGAAGTTTTGAGAACTCGTCGGAGTAGCAACTGCGTACATGGTGAAGAAGGAGACACAGCCCATTCAGAAGTATTTGGGCGGCCCGGGCTTTGAGCTCTGGAGGTGGCACTTTGAGCTGCACCTTGCGCATAAGGGGCTGCTGGACGTCATGTTGAGAAAGGAGGTGCTCGGACAGGCAACTGTTGCGGACCCGGAGAAGCAGGCCTTCAAAAAGAAGAACACGGAGGCGGTCATGCTCCTGGTGTCCGGGAGAGCCGAGGCGCAGTGGGGCTACTTCCAAGGCTGCAAGCTGGCAGCCGAAGCTTGGCAAAAGCTATGTGCCATCCACCAATCCACGTCACTCACAAACAAAATCTTAACGATGAAGTGGCTCCTCACGGTGAGAATCGAGGAGGGAGATGATGTCATCTCCGCCATGCAGCAGATCGAGTCGCTCGCCTCGCAATGCAACAACGTAGGATGGAAGATCGACACGCAGCTATAGGCGATGGCCCGCCTCATGGCCCTACCTAACAGTTGGGGCCCACTCATCACAGTCCTTGGAGGATGGTCAGAGGACAAGCTCACCTATGGCGCGGTCGCAGAGTACATCCGCAACGAGGCGCAGTGTCGGAGCTGCGGGGAATCCTCATCTTCCTCATCAGCCCTCATCACCAAAACGCGTGGTGGCGGAAACGGGGGCCGAGGAAGCGGCGGAAAGGGCGGCGGCAAGAAGGGTGCCAAGAAAGGTGCGTGCCGCAATTGCGGCAAAGAGGGCCATTGGGCCCGTGAGTGCCCGGAGGAGGCGAAGACCGGCGGTAAAAACAACAAGGGCAGGTCGCTCCTCAATGGCAACAAGAACCACTTCCTCAAGAAGGCCAACAGGCGGTGCCTGGATTCCGAGGCCAAGGAGTACACCCAAGTCGAAAAGGTGGGGTTCGTCACCTACGAGAAGTCCTCCAAGTCAATGGTGGTCGAGAACGACAAAGTCGAGCCGGCGGCCAGCCAAGATGACGTGGAAGTTGTGGTGGGCGGTAAGGAGCTGTGCACAATCCGTGATGTGCAGCATGTTCCCAGCCTGGCTGACATCCTGAGTGTTAGCCGCTTGATGGACAAGGGATACGAGGTGCTCTTCCGTAGGAAAGGCGCAGTGGTGCGCATCGACGGCGACGGCGAGGTCATGCTGGAGGCGAAGCGCGAGGGCGGTCTCTACATCGTGGAGACCAAGGTGGTCCCCACGGAATCGGACGCAGCGGACTTGCAAGAGCGCGTCCTCAACATGGCCAAGGGAGGAAGCGCTGATCTGGAGCTCTGGCACCGATGGTTGGGGCATTCGGCGCCCGCAACCGTTAAGGAGATGGCGAAGCGCGACATGGTACGCGGCCTCGTCATCGACGGTGCAGACGCGGTAGCAGATGCAGCAGCGCACAAAAAGTACGAGTCTTGCATTTTGGGCAAGGCGCGGCGCAAGCCGTTCAACAAGAATGAGGCTCGCACAAAGGACCTGCTGGAGATCGTGCACAGCGACGTGTGCACACTGTTCAAAACGCCGTCAAACAGCGACTTGAGATACTTCGTCACTTGCATTGACGAATGCACCAAAAAAATCTACATGTACTTCATGAAGCGGAAGGCCGAGGTCCTGGACCGGCTGAAGGAGTACGTCGCAGCGGTGGAGAGGCAGACTGGCTAGAAGGTAAGAGCGCTAGGCAACGACAATGGTGGAGAGTACGTGGGCTGCAGCGGGTGGATGAAGCAGCAGGGCATCAAGTGAGAACCCACTATGCCGTACTTGCCACAGTCCAACAGAGTGGCGGAGCGGGCGAACCAGACGCTGCTCCACATGGTGCGGACCATGCTTGTGGATGCATGATTGCCACGAGGGTTTTGGGTGGAAGCTCTGCGTACAGCAAGCTACACCATCACCCTCACCCCAACAATGGTGTTGAAGGGAAAGGGCGTCTGGAAGACACCGCAGGAGGTTTGGAGTGGGCGCAAGCCAAACGTGGCGCACCTGAAGGTGTTCGGGTGCAAGGCATATGCGATGGTGCAGGCGGCGCAACAACGCGACAGCAAGCTGGAACCGCAGGAGAAGCTGTGCTTGTTCCTCGGTTATGAGAGTGCGCAAAAAGCGTACCGGCTCTGGGACCCGTGCACCCTAGAGATCATCCGCATCCGTGACGTTGAGTTTGACGAGGAGCAGAGCTTCAGTAGCAGCAACAACGATGTGAGCATCGGGAACACCCCAAAACAGGGGGAGTGGTTCGTTCTCCTTGACTACGAGGAGGAGCCGGCAGACGCGGAGGTTGATGATGCAGCGTTGGAGTGCGGCGATGTAGCAGGTGCACCGGCTAAGGTTGCACATGGATCCTGGGATCCGCGGTAACTACCCACGGATACCGGATCCAGAACCGGATTCGCGGTTCCGGATCCAAGTTCCAGGATTTGTCTTGTATCCCCGGTTCCTAACGGATCCTTTTGGAGGGGGGGGGAACCCCGCGAGAGGTCCTGCTCATGTCTCCCGTGGAACCATGGAACTCGTACTTTTGAACTCGAACAGTCAAATTTCGCGGTTCGCCTGTGAGCCTGGACTTGGCGCGAGCAATCTCCGAACCTGTAGTTGACACGTTTGACAGGTTTGAAAATGTCAAACCTATCTATTTTCTTCCATGCTGGAACGACATGTCGTATTTCTACTGGTCTGCCATCTTACAACTTTCACCAGACCTAGCACTTCCATTCGAAAAATATCAGTGACTCTCTAACCCTATCCATCGATGCAAACATGGACACTATCAGTTGAAATCAACGGTTACATGCAGCTCGGACCGCATACATCGTCCGAGGTTACAGAGGAGGTAGCATTGCCCGAGGTGTGCCTGGGTCGACGACGTTGTCCTTCGTCAGCGTTGAACAGTACTGTAGTTTATTACTCCACTTGTTTGTTTATCTTCACTCCACCCGACGCCTCTCTCACCATGGAAGATACCAACACCACCCTACCCCAGGACCCGCAGCACCTCCATGAGGAGGACAAGGACGAAGATGGGGACGACGAGGAAGACGCCGCTATTGGAGAGAAGCGCAAGCGTTGTGGCAACGATTCTTTCATATGGCGCTCATTCAAGAAGTTGGGCAACGGCTGCGCCATGTGCCTGTACTTCACCAAGAACCCGACCGACCCTGTCACTCTCTCCGCCAAGAATGGCACCACCGGGGCCCTGTGGAAACACATGCGCCTCATCCACCAGGAGAAGTGGCGCCACCTGAAGGCCTTGGTTGCAGCCGCAAAGCTCCAAGAAGCCAGAAACGCAGTGGCCACAGCTGATGGTGGTGCACCGGCCGCGGGAGAAAATCCTGAGGACGCCCCAATTGCCCGTGGAGTCGTCGGCGTTGGCTACGTCTTCAACCGCAAGTTTTTCCACAGCCTTCTGTGGAAACACGCTGTGGACAAGAACCTTTCGTTCTTGTCCATGGAGAGTTTCTGGCTCGCGCGGGCCTTTGCCCACTGCAACCCTGCGGCGGCAGTTCCTGGCCGCATGACGATTGCGCGCAACATCAAGATTGGCGCCCGCGCCTACCGCGCGCGTATCAAGAAGCAGCTGTTGGAGGTGAATTCTGCCATCTCCTTCACCAACGACGAGTGGAAGGCGGACAACAACGTGATATACTTGGAAGTCACCGCGCACTGGGTCAACGAGGGCTACAACATGCGCGCCATGGCCCTTGCCTTCCCGGCAATCAAGGGTGGCGCCACAGCCGAGAACATCTTCTTGCTGCTGAAGACGTCACTGCAGCAGTGTTCCTTGTGGGACCGGATATTCTGCATCACCATGGACAACGAGTCCACCAACGACTCGATGGTGGACAACTTCATGGTGCCGAGCAACGACAGCTTTGACAAGGCCGGGCATATTCGTTGCCTCGGCCATGTTATGAACCTAGCCGTCGACGACCTGCTGAAGCAACCTCGTGTGATGCAGATCATCCAGCAAGTTCGCACCATCGCCGTCTTCGTCACGCGCACTCCAACCTGCGAGGAGTCCTTGTAGGCAACCGTTGAAGCAGTGGGGCTCATGTACAAGTCTCTCCACCTGGACACGGAGACCCGGTGGAACAGTGCCCTTGACATGAGTGAGCGCATGATCCCTGTGAAATCAGTGCTTGACATGTGGCTGGACGGCTATGGTAGGGATGGAGCACACCTGAAGCCCACGTTTGAAGACTGGGAGCTCATTGCCATGGTGATGGTCATCTTGAAGCCCTACAAGGGCTACACGGAGGACATCTCCAGCTCCTCATATCCCACCCTGTTGTTGGTCATCCCATTTTACTCATCTCTGCTTGACAAGATGCATGCATGGATTGTGAAGGCTGTGGCTGCAGAGCGCAAGAGCAAGCGGCGTGGAGCTGTGGGCCGGCTGGACTGCAAGGAGCAGCTGCTCCTAGAGCTGAAGCCAGGCCTGCCGGCTAGCATAGCCAAGCTCGACAAATATGCCAAGCTGTGTACCGAGCGCCACGTGTTGGCCACAGCACTCGATCCGCGTTTCAGGCTGCGCTACTACGCCAACGTACATCCAAAGGTCGGCGTTGCATCACCTGCTGAGCTCCAGGTCAAATTTGTGGAGCTGTTGCGGCCCTACAACGACCGGGTGCAGCTGTGCCAGGCTGCCGAGGAGGCTGCAGCAGATATTTGCGCGACCAACGTCGTCACCTCGGCAATCAACAACGTCGGACGTCCTCGGGCAACACAGTCAGCCAGTGCAGCCGCCTCCAGCACGTCAACAGTTACTCCAGCTTTCATTGTCGTTACAGCAGTTCACTTCACTTGAGTGAAGGCTTCTTTACATAGTCGTTTGTGTTCTATCTGTGCTGCAGCGACAACACCAGAGGCGGCAAGAACGCCACCAACGCAGCCACGCCAAAGCCCCAGGCTCCAGACTGAAGGAGACGTTATGGAGGCTGCGCTGGAAGACGCGGGGGCCGACATGTTTGCAAAACCAGAGGCCCCCGCACAGGCTCAGACTGCTCCCTCCACTCTGGAGGTTTAGGTGGACAATTGGGCCAAGGACGAGAAGAAACCACGGAAGTGCAGAATCCTGCACTACCTGCGCAAGTACAAGACAAAGTACCCTACTTTCCACCTCGCGGCCCTTGACCACCTTGCAGTCCCGGCAACCAGCACTCCATCAGAGCGTCTGTTCTCTCTTGGACGCCACATCATTACTGACTTCCGTCAGTCGCTCATCGACCTGATAGTGAAGAACCTGATGCTCTTGAAGCCATGGATCAACGACCCTACTTTAGTCAACTTCCCAGTCGCACCGATTGGGGAGGTTGCCCCAGAGTTGGAGGCCAAAGAAGCTTGGGTCAATGAACGTCGTCGTGCAGATCCTGCTTTTGAGGAGTTGTCGGAAGAAGAAGAGGGTGAAGATGAGGGGAGGGTCAGGGAGCATGATGGGAGGGGGGGCTAGACTTGGGCTTACCATTAGGGCTGACATGTAAGTCACTGTTTGTGAACAATGGAATACTCAGTGTGCGTGCCATGCCATGTGTCTGCATGTACTACTTGGCTTACCTTGAAGGTTGACTTGTACGTGATAGTTTTTTACAATGTCAGCACATAGTCAATTTTACACAATGGATGTTACAGTAACAAGTGTTGAAAAGCACATGATGATTTATAAATCTGTATCCTGGAACAGAAAATCCGGATCCAGGATCCGTGAATCCATGGATCCGCGAATACCAAGATCCGTCACCCCGGTTCCGGATCCAATCAGTGGATCAGTCCCGCGGATCCGGATCCATCTCAAGATCCGCGGATAGGAACCGTGTGCAACCTAAGCAGCGGCCGACGCGGAGGACTCCGACGACGATGCAGCTGGGCTGGAGATCCGGCGGAATGATCCGTCGAAGGAGGCACCGCGGGTGCCGAAGCGCGCACTCCCGGCGGAGTTCGCGTCGGGCGTCGGAGAAAAATCCTCTGGACGCGCCGCCCGTCCGGTTGATGGTTCACCGGAGCGGGAGAGATCCTCGGGGAGCCGTCCTGTCGATGAGTCACCGGAGCGGTCTGAGTTGGAAGAATCGCAACAGAGTGAAGAGACGCCACCAAAACTGCCACGCCGCAGCGGGAGGCAGCAGAGAGCGGGGAAGCGTTTTGACGCAGGCACCGGTCGATGGATCAGTATGATGCGGTGCATGCTGGTTGCATCAACGGAACCAAGAACTGTGCAAGAGGTGCTTGCGCGGCTCAAGGGGAAGCAGTGGGACGCCGCCTTCAAGTCGGAATTGGCGTCCATTGCTGAAAACGACATGTAGTAGCTGGTTGTCAGGCCGAAAGACGCCAAGGTCATTGGCTCCAAGTGGGTCTTCAAGACCAAGTTCACAAAGGAAGGTGTGGTTGACAAGTACATCATTGTCAAGGAAGTCCACATGGAAGTGCCGGAGGGGGTGGAGGCGCCGGAGGGCAAGGTGTGCAAGCCGCGAAAGTCCTTGTACGGGCTAAAACAATCGCCCCGATGCTGGTACCAACAGATGGACAGCTTCATGGCACAACTCGACTTCAAGCATTGTGAGGCGTATCACAGCATGTACGTGCGGCGTAGCAAGAAGCTCCATCAAATTGTCATACCCTACATGGATGATCTGATCTTGTGCTCCTCAAACCTGCCAAGCCTACAGCATCTGGAAGAGCAGCTGAGCAGCAGGTTCCAGATGTCAGACATGGGGGAGCTGGAGTTCTACCTCGGAGTGAGCATTAGGTGGAACCGGAGGGCGCGCACGCTTGAGCTCGGGCAGGCCAAATACGTGGCCAAGGTGCTGAAGCGGTACGGCATGGAGGATTGCAAACCAGTGTGTAGTCCTGTCTCCACAACCTGTGAACAAAGTGCGGCAATGGCGCTTCAAACAAAAGAAGAGTGGGAGGATGTGGCAGGTGTGCCCTACCAATCAGCGGTGGGCAGCCTCATGTACGCCATGGTTGCGACTCGACCGGACCTGGCCTACGCGGTGGGCCAAGTGAGCAGGTACGTGGCCGATCCAGGGCCACTACACTGGCAAGCGGTCAAGCGCATCCTCCGCTACCTGCAGGTGACGCGGCATGCGCGCCTGAGGTTCGACGGCAAGGGGCGGGTGGACCCCTTGCGTCTGGTCTGCTACACGGATGCAGACTATTCTGGGGATGTGGACAAGCGGAAGTCCACATCCGGCTACGTATTCTTCCTTGCTGGTGCAACGGTCTCGTGGTGCAGCAGGAAGCAGGACTGTGTCGCCACCTCCACAGTGGAAGCACAGTGCATCGCGCTGGCCGAGGCGGTCAAGGAGGCGGTGTGGCTCCGTAGGTTGCTGGGGGAGCTCGGCGTGCCGCAGCTGGAGCCTACGGTGGTGCAAGATGACAACACCGGCTCCATCTCGCTGACCAAAAACCCGATGCAGCATGGGAGGACAAAGCACATCGACGTGCATTATCACTACGCACAGGACATGGTCGAGAAGGGGCAGGTGGTGCTGCAGCACTACAGCACGCACCACATGCTTGCGGATTGCTTGACCAAAGCGCAACCCGCGGACCAGCACGCGATGAGCGTAGCCAAACTTGGGATGACCAGCTATGATGGGCTGGAGGGCGCAGCAGAAAATGAGTGAGAGCAAGCAGGAGCAGCGGGCATGGCAGGTGCAAGGGGCAGAATGTTGAAAAAATTGCCCCTCCGCATGCCCAAGTGCGGCGCCGGAAGGCGCGGACAAGCCGCCAGAAAGTGGAAGCTCCGCGCCGGCGGATCTGGCGACTCAAGGATTGCTCGGATCCTACAATGGAGAATTGCTCCGTAAGTTCTACGAGGCGCTGAATCCGGTGGAAGTTGTTTTGCTAGAATCGGACAAGTATCAAGGGAGATATGGCCTTCCAAAGTTGGGGTATGCGTAGCGGCTCTGGGAGCCAGCTGCGACTCGAAATCCGGTCGATAATCGACCGGACCGAGTAACAAAATACCATCTGGAGAAATTGCTCCGATAGGCCTGCTGAGGCGTCCGGTGGATGATCCGCCTGATCAGGTGGATCATCCACCGGATCCAGTAGTGCAGGTTGTTACTAAGGGACTTGGCCAAAATCATGGCTCGGCGTCTGAAACTCAGTATTACGTTCTCTTACTCGGGGACTTCGTCAAAATTCTGATTGCAGGTGCGCGGACAGGTTTCGAACCTCGTCACACCCCATCCCCAAACTCGACCCAAAAGTGGGTAGGGTGCGTGAAAACAGTGTAGGAGACCCCTACACCATGTGCAAGAGGATCTACGCCTTGGGAAAGGCGCTTCGCACGTGAAGGAAGGCACTACGGTGTGTGCGCACCATGGAGGCGTTAGGCGTTTCTGTGGTGGGTGAAACCTGCGCTTCGGCAAGCATAACTTGGGCTACGCTTATCCGAATCATGCACGGTTTGGTGCGTTGGAAAGCTCATGACTATTCCTATAAAAATAATGATCATGTCTATGTCAAAAAACTAACGCAAAATGACGTTATTCCCTTCGCAAAAGTGACTGTCTCTACTTGCTTGCTCACATAGCGTGAGGCGACCAGAAAGCTCACGCTCGGTCTCAGGTTCACCCAAAACAGTAGACGTGAACCAATAGAGCCTATCAGACCAACGTCGGGACCGCACCACGGGGCTGACATCCTGACAACTGGGACTCATGCTGCTGTCGCCGGCGACGCCACTCTACCTGCCACTCCTGCGAGGTAAGGACCTGCTTCGGATCCGCGAGCCCGCCAAGTGCACACCGCTCTGCAATCCACTCCGCTCTCTCCTGCGCCTCTGCTGCTACCTTGGCGCTGGCTCGCACAAGTCTTGCCGAGGGCGCCCCAGCCGGGGTCTCGCTCTCGGGGCGTAGGCATTGCTCTCCAAGGATGGCAGCGGCCATGCACCAGCGGGGGTGGCGCAAACTCCAATGGCTCCGCAGAGCCCGGCGGCTCCAACCGGCGTAGGCGCAGCCCATCCAAGGGCACCTCCACGGCGGACCCCTCATCCCAGGACCACTCCCAGGGGCCGGTACGTGTCCTGTCGCCATCGATGTTGAGGCAGCGCTGGCATCCACTCGTGCGCCATGGCCACGGGCTACACCACTCCCGAGAGCAGGGGACCACGGTACCAAAGAAAGGGACGTCGAGCCGGCAGGAACCTAGGCGACACGAGAAGCATCTCCTCCGCCGATGTCGTCCGCTGCCTGCTCCCCATGCACCGAGCGCGTGGATGCGCCAGATCCCACCGGTAAGCCGCGCTGCGCAGAAGGCCGTCACCGGCGCTTGCAGGCCTGGTTGTGCCGGCTGCGGCACGTGGATACCGTCGGCGGACCCTGAGGCGGACTAGCCGCGGCCGGCCCCGGGGCACCCAACTCGTGCACCAGCTCCACATCTGACCGCTCCTCCTCCTTCACCTTCTCCGGAGCATCAAGGGGCGAGGCGGAGCACCGCCTTCCACACCGGTCGTCACCGTCGTCCCTGCCCTCACCCGCACTTCCATCGGCCCCCCTAGCAGGCCTAGAAGGGCCTCCACCGCCTGCAAACCGGGTTCGCCGAACGCTGTCCCCGGAAGCGGATCGGTGCGGGTCTGCCGAACAAGGCTGCTGGCCGCCCGCCTGACCCCTGCTCGCAGCACCTGGAGCCAATACCGCCACCTGCAACTCTCGAGGGACCAAGAGGGGGGGGGCTGCCAGCAGAGAAAGGGCACGAAGCGCTCGCAACCGTTGCTGTCGGCGTTGGCGCCGCCACCGTCTCGACCACCCTGGCGGCCTGGGCAAACACTGGTCCACCACCACCAGGGCGCTGGCCTCCGCTGCCGGCACGTCAACAATGGCCTGCATGCTGTCCGGCAGGGCCCCCT
The DNA here is from genome assembly GCA_023375785.1 of Penium margaritaceum. Taxonomy (NCBI): domain Eukaryota; kingdom Viridiplantae; phylum Streptophyta; class Zygnematophyceae; order Desmidiales; family Peniaceae; genus Penium; species Penium margaritaceum. The sequence continues at coordinate 970 of SZWC01027821.1, read as the reverse complement.
CCAGAAGAGACGAGGCCACAACCCGGGGCGTTATCTGCGTGGCCAGTACTGCCTCGACGTCCGCTGGGTCCGCAAGCAGCACGTCCGCCGGAGGAAACTCTCGCGGCAGGTGCCGAAGCACCACAAGCCCCTGAGCAGGGGCAACACCATCCACAGCCACCATGTTTGCCTCCTCTCCAGGGTTGTTGTTGCACGACGCCTCCCGAGCAGCAAGGTCCAATGCCATTCCTGCCTAGCGCACCGTCAGAGCGGATGCGTGTGCCGTCAGCTCAATGACCTGGTGTTGAAGACCCGCAAGGGCGCCGCGATACTGCTCCCACTCCCAAAACTCTCGTAGCTCCTGCCCTCGAGGAGAGCATGCAGTTGGTGGATCGCCCCTGCGACCTCATCAACTCGTGGGTCAAGCCACGGCGAAGAGCCTGCGCGGCTGGAGAAGTCGCGACGGAGGACGGACGCCTGCTAGTGAAGGTGTGCGAGCACCACCTCCATGGTCTCATGCTGCTGGTGGAATTGACAAGGAGCTGGCCGATTTGGGAATCGTAGCAGAGGAAGAGGCCGCCGACTCGCGCCCGAGTGTCCGCCTGAAGAGCCGCGCACTCACCCTCCATGTCAGCACAGAGGTGAGAGAGCAGGACCTCAAGCTCCGCAGCCAAAACTGCCGCATGCCGAAGCTCTGGGGCTCGCAATGCTGCTGGGCCCTGGGGTTCGCAGCTCACGCGCTCCATGCCCGCAGCCCCCGACGCAAGAGGCCAGTGCTGCTGTGGCGGCTGCTGCTGCTACTGCTACCGCTGGGAGGGGATCCGCTCCTACTGCCACTCCGGTTGCTGCTGCTACTGCTGCTGGTGCACGTGTATGTGTGTGTGTGTGTGTGTGTGTGTGTGTGTGTGTGTGTGTGTGTGTGTGTGTGTGTGTGTGTGTGTGTGTGTGTGTGTGTGTGTGTGTGTGTGTGTGTGTGTGTGTGTGTGTGTGT
>SZWC01027819.1:16212-29399 GCA_023375785.1 Penium margaritaceum | reverse complement strand
GGAGGAACATCCAGGAGAAGTTTGGCAAGAAGGCTGCCTACTGGGCGTGGAAGTGCGCACAGGCACTGACCCACGAGCAAATCCACAAAGTGGCACGACACCTATGGGTAGTCAGTGAATGCGCAACAAACTACCTCATCCTAGGCCAAGACGGACAGGGTGGCATACCTCTACAGATGTGGAAGTGATACATGTGCCCTATTCCTAGGGGGGACACATCACCAGCAACGCGTCCGAGTCTCTGAACACCCGTCTGAAGTCCCTCCGCAAGCTGTACCCCTTCTACTGCTTCCTGCAACTGTACTCTTTTGTGTAGGGCATCATGGCACAATGCTGCAAGCAGATTGCCAACTGCAACAAGACTCTTGCCCCTGCTCCTGCAAAACGCCTGTTTCACAGTTGTGCAGTTGCACTCGACTACAACGTCATCATGGAGGGGCCGTCTAGAGCAATGGTTCGTGGCCCAACCAACGTCCGCCGGCACGTGGATCTTTCTCTGGGAAGCTGTGAGTGTCTTCAGTGGCGCGGGTTCAGCCAGCCATGCGAGCATGCCTGTGTCCTCATGATGGAGTTGGGTGAAGACCCAATTGCGCACGTGAGCCCTGGGCAGACGGTGAGGTACTGGAGCCTCACGTACGCCAACCCCATGCTGTCACTCTCTGCGTCCGGATTCCATCAACCTGCACCGTCTGGCTAAGGAAAACCAGGTCGTGACGCAGCAGCAGCAGCAGCAGCAGCAGCAGCAGCAGCAGCAGCAGCAGCAGCAGCAGCAGCAGGTGCACATGTAGAGAGAAGAAGGGGTAGGGAGAGAAGAAGGGGCAGGGACCGACGACACTGAGGCCTTGGACTACGACCGTGAAGCAGACCCCAGGGGTTCCTCGACAGACGAGGAGGTTGGTGAGGCTGCAGCAAACGACTTCGATGATGATGTGTCTGACAGTGGTAGTGAGGACTCCCTGGGGTATGTGGCAGAGAAAGAGAATGGATTGCGCACACAGGAAGAGCATGATGTTAAGAGGGTCAGACTCATGGAACAGTATGGTGGAGTGGAAGAGGACGCAGAAGGCGACAAAGGAGAAGAGAGCGTAGGAGACGATGAAGGGGAAGAGGATGCAGATGATGAAGCAGAGGAACAAGTGGAGAGCCATGAAGTCAGAGGCATGGATGCACTTGGGATTCAAGGTGAGATTTTCCATGAATCATGTCGAAAGGTAAATGTGTACATGTCCATTTCCTGTCAAAACCCTGAACACTCTGCTAAAAAAAATTTCATGTCACTGTGCAGAAGTACAAGGGAGTGTTCCTTGGCCGCAAGCCTGCTCTGAAAGAACATCCAAGTCCTGGGCGTACGGTTTATTGGGCATGAGCAGTGGATGGCTAGAGTCTGTGATGACCAAGCTAGAGTGGTTGTGTTAGAGTGGGGTGTGAATCCTAGACCACTTTTACGTTTGAAAAGTGTATTCTGATGTTCATTCAATAACATTCTCAACTCTACGTTCATGCTATGGTCAAAGTTGAACAGAAACATTGTGTGTACCTGAACTTGTCGTAATAGTGTACCAAGAAAGACATGTACTTCAGCGTAGTGAGACAGAGAAACCTTATGCTTTCTGACAAAGTATAAAAGCAGGGAACAAAGGCATTTGTAGTTGTCTCGAACATTTGCACCAAGTCTCAATGGACTGCACCCTATTCCCAACAGCATTACCTATGGTCACTTCATTCCTATGTGGAGCTAGCACATGTTACTTGCTGTCAAGCTTGCACACGGAATGGAGGCATTTTGAGGTCAAGCTGTATTACAACACGTGCCCTAAACCCTTTGACATGGGAGCTCTATTGGACTAACACTCCAGAAGAAGTGTTCTATGATGCTCTTCAAGAAGTCGACGATGGGATCTTCATTAATCCCGATTTTCCACAGGCTGCTGGCAGTCCTGTCCGCTTGTGCCCCATGTGTGACATCATTGGGTGGATCCACACGCTCCCCCCACGAGTGTAGCAGTGGGTAGTGAACGGAAAGCCTGGTCCATTAGAGTAATGTTTACGCTGCATAAACTTGTGTTGCAAACGTTATCCGAACCTTTGGTTGCAAACATCATGGAATGGTGGAAGACTGGGATTGGTGCTTGGTATGCTTGCCAGGTCAAAAGACACCAGGCACATGAGAACAAAAAGGTATGGAAACATGCGTCGCCTACCGGGTACAACATGGATAAAATGATGTCTACATATAACATTCCTGCCCAATAAGGTCAGATTGGATACAACACAAGCTGGTAGGCACACATATCCAACTGTCACATTCGCCATGCCCATAGTTGTTAGTGACCAAGATATACTTCCGCTTTGTTTCATGATCTGCAGCACTCATTTCATACAGATGTGTCGGACCTGTCATATGCGTGTTAAATGAGACTGGAAACATAAATACCCGGGACTTGAGATATACAATGTCATGAAAAAGCAAGCAATGTACCCGGTCCTTCACTGGCCTAAGTGGTTCAGAGTCTGGCACACCATAGAGGATCCGGATGGACCCAGGGCTGCCAGTGTGGTGGGCACCAGATAGGACGACAATGTGGCAGCTTCATAGACATGATGTGGCAGATGTCAAATGGATCACTTGGAGGAAGCCCCAAGTTCTTGGAGTCCCAAAGGCTCTTGATCTTGTTCCAGACAATGCACGCATGAAACTGGTCCATACGGGGGCGTGGAGGAAGGATTTCTCCCCATGGACCCACTTGAGGAGCATCCAAATGTCCTCCCCATAACTGGAGCTGCGGCGTGGGACAACCTTGGAGCTTGAGCAGATATGAAAAAGACATGTTTGCACGTGAAAGAATTTCCCAATGAAGTAGAAGAATAAAACGCGGAAGTCGAGACTTATGAACTTATCATGGTACCACGGTACATCATTGAAATGTGCCTATTACATTCTTTGTCATGTAAAATGTTTCACGGTCTACAATCTGGCACACCACAGTGGGTCCCGATAGACCCATGGCTGCCAGTGAGGCGGGCACCATGCAGGACGGCAATGCGGCAGTTTGACACCCATGAGCCAGCACATGTTGCATGGGTCAGAAGAACAAGGGCCGAGTCCATTTGAATCCCACATGTGCTTGATGCTAACCTTCCCAAACCACGCATTGTACAGGTCCATGTGGCAGGCATCGTCGACAGCACCCGCCCATTTCTCAAGCGGCGGCAATGGACGGCCCTTCAGCGACAAGTGGTGCAAGGACGCCATGGCTGGGTATTGAATTGAACGTAATGAATGTCAACTTTCACATGCTGTGCAGTTAGCTTATCAACTACTATTTTGAGCTTGGCTCATGAAACAGTTGGGCTCCCGCACCTTTTTGACTACGTCACATCAAATGTGGACGTTGTCGCTAGCGACGAGGCTGTTGGCGTACTGCCTTGTCAGCGACGCTGACGAGGACCTGCTCGGATGTCACTAGCGGCGCGATGCCACTCGTTGGAAACATATCCAATGACACGTGTGTAATGCCTTCACACACTAATAGCATTCATGCAAATGGTGCACAAACTTGCAACATTTTACGTCGAACCTAGGGCCGAGACAACATGGTTTGTGCAGAGCAATTTTTTAACAAGCTGTGTCTTCGGAACCTCTGCCGGTGGTTTGGCGATGTACAGGCGCTTGGGCACATGGGTTCTGCTCTGTCACTATTCACGTGTGAGCGAATAGTGCATGGGCAATGGAGTTATTACTTTAATTAATTAATCTTCTTGATTCCCGGATGGGTAATGTTTTTTACTGCGTGGGGGGCTCGTTGCTTTCTTGCTCAGCATTGATACCTTAGCTATTTCCTGCGGTCCATTGATACCTGCGTTAAATCGTACGCGACTTTGGCATATGAGCTATATAGTTCCAAAACTGGGTGTATGGTGACCGAACCCTTAATAAAATATATTTTTTAGGTCAAATTGTATGGGGCGCAAAACCAAATAAATGATTTTGTTGTCCCCAAATAGTTATTCAATATCGAAACAAAAAAGCAGTAGGGTACCTCTCAATGTTCAAGCAAGACCTAACATCCATTCATTTTGGACCAGAAAAAGCAGGCTTTCCACTCATCGAAAACACCGGCCACAGATGGACGTTAGTGATGGAGGAGATGGTGTGGCAGGTGGGTTTCACCTAAGATTGATCCTGCAAACTTCCAGGGCCATAAAATGATGACGTCAGACACATGGTGGCAGAAAAATCCCACGACATTAACTACCCAGTGATTCAAAGGTCGCTTTCCATCCCCAAACCTGATGTTCTCAAATCATCCACCTCGACAACAACACTGCTTGTTACATCCATGGAACCCACCATACCGGACAATAGGATCATTCAATCCAAGTCTTCTTGGAGAGTCAACCCCAGCCCGGTAACCGCCTCCTTTGAACCTCATACATTCTTCATTTCAGCAGCTTGAGAACAAAAGCTGGTATCTCCAAGAGGGTTGGAATTCCTAGAAAACAATTGTGCAAGATCTTAACAACCCCAAGCAAGTGATGCCTAGAAATATCTCTTACAAAATCTGAACCCCAAGCCTGAAATGGTTCTCATCATGCTAACATTTTCAGCAGGGACAAGAAAATCTAAAAATCAAATCCCAAAAAGAAACGTAGGCCAAAATTTCCAAGCTACCTCCTCTCACATTATCACCTCCAAGTGCAGCATCTGAAGAAAGAAGGGATGGAAATGCAATTCAACCCCTCCCATCCATAAGGCAAAAGCCAATAATCATGGACCCCCCAACTGAAAAACACTACCTTGGGGAGGAGGTGGAATGGCAATTTCACTATACCAGCCGACCATGATTGAGTGGTACATACAATGTGGTTTCCACGAATCCATCTGTGAGGCATAATTGGGTTTGCAAATTTACAACCATTGGATGTCTCACAAGAGGAAGGGTGACTATCTTGAGTAAAAACTTGTAGCCAACACCCTACAGTTGGCGTGTCTATTTTGTGCACCCAAGTCCCCCCTAACCCCCACATTCTTATGACCAAAATCTCCACATTCTTCCAGCAAAAAAAAAGAAAATGTCACACAAGGAGGAGGATTTTTAAATTTGAATGGAAAGAAGGTATCAGAACATATGTTAATAGGAAAAACTAGGTATCCAACACTTTTAGTGGTGGATACCTTAAGTGTGATGTTATGTGACGTCATAAGAATTCAAAACTTCACCCTAGTTTCAATGTGTCATTTAAGGTGGGGGAATCTTTTCTCCATGGCATTGGTCCATTGTACAAGTTAGATACCAACGAAACAAAGCATCATGCCTTATTTTTCAAATCACTAGAAAGGAAGAAAGGACAAACATCACAAATGAATAAAAAAAAAACATTGATTGTTTTAAGCTGTCTGCACATTAGGATAAACAAACACCGTAGCCACTTCCTTATTGGTGTGAATGATAACTATGCCAAAAACATGCTTTAGCATGGGGTAGTCGGTTCTAGATTTGGATTCTTGTATGAGAAGCTGCAGATTTCTCTGTTACTCACCTAGAAAAGCTATAGGAGGGGATTTTCCACTACACATGCCAGATTATTCCTGATTTTATGTCCAAAAGGGGGGTTTTCAAGCCTTCAACATGTATAAACGCTTTGGTGTGTTCGAGAAAGGTGCAACCGCCAGATTCTACCGGAACTCTATTCAAAGTTAGAAACCTTGCCAACCACTTCAAACAAGGCACATTGAAGACTACAAAACCAATGAGGTTTGAACCCAATGATGTACAGCTAGCAAGAGCTTTTTGTATCTTATGCAAAACCTTCACTGGGAATTACTACATCATAACCAAGAATTTCTACATCATCATTTGGTGTTCCAACATTAGACAGCGCATTCCTAAGATGAAACACTTGAGAGAGCTGGGATTACTACCTAAGTTGGAGCAACTGGGACCACTCGGACTGTTGGGACCACTACCCGCGCGGCAAAATCATCCAACCATAGCCATTGCCTCTCGTCCATTACTCAGCAAAACTTGTTAGTCTGATATCTCCAGTCTAGTATCCGGTATGCTGTCACTAGTCTACATGCAAGGATCCACACCTTTGCTCCGTAGCGCCTTGAACAAAGGTGCTGCTGAAGATCCCTCCTAGACCCTTCTAAGCCTGGCAAGGCATTCCACCCAGAGAGGATTCCGCCAGAGAAACTACATTGTGGTCGTTTCTCCTGTATGCGATACTTGAGTTGATCCAGATTCCACCCAGAGAGGATTCCACAGAATCTTGCAGGGTTCTGCCTACGTGGCTACGAGGCTTCACATCCTTAAGGCTCGTCAACCCACGAGAAATTCTACGTGCTAAGACTGTAATTGCAATAGTGGACACCTAGCAACACGTTGTGCCTAGTTCTCATCAAGAACTGTCAGGGCTTAGTTTTCTGAGCTGTTCATAGCCTGCTCCACATTCTACATACATTTGAAGTACCTTGAATTCTTGTGATACAAGATTTCACATGATTTTTCTCGGCATTTTGTTCAACTCTTGCTTGGAAAATCAAGATCCTAACACAAAATGATGGCCTACTTGGCCGTTACTGTGGTTGTGAAAAAAATCAACAATTACCAGCCATCAATGTATTGCTAGTCCTCTCATGTTGGAGGAAAGCCTTCAATTATGCAAAGTTTTGGGCAGGAAATTGTTAAAGAGCGGCCAAAAAAAAAACAAAAATGATACTGATTTTACTTGAGGAAAGTGACCATCACACTTTTTATTGCAAGAACCTGTAAGATATTTGGCCCATCCCACATGTCCCTTTCTATTTTTGGCCATACATTCATAACAATAAATCTATATTAATGGAATCTTATTGTAGATGTTAGAATCAGATTGCAATCAAAAACACATTTTTAGTTGGACGACACAGAGCATCTTCATATCCAAGCACTACCACATGGTGTTTAGTTCTGAACTGAGGATACTATAATCATGTCACATACACGCTTCACCAATTCCCACTCCTTGTGTACCTCAAATGGGTTGTACATACGTGGTGTCTAAATAATGGGTCGGTTGGGCATCACCATCCTTCTTCTTAATCTTGTACAAGAGTCGAGAAGGGTGAGGGAACCTGGTCTTTGTTCTTAAGCTTTAGGCCTAGGAACAAAGACCAGGTTCAGTCATAAACTAGGAGCATTAGCTTCAGCAGGGGAGAATACCTTAGAGCTAAGACTATACACTCTCTTGTTCACTGCCTTGTTTTCAAGCTAGGAATAAATGATTTGAGAGAAGAGAAATGGCACCAGTTCACGCGATGGAATTCTTGCCAGAAGATGCCGTGTGCATGGCCTTATGCGTTTGTTTGCCCTTTCTTGAACTTGCTCTTGTTTGGTCCTCCTTGCTGCTTTGCCTTATAGCCGTGGTTCTTTGCCTTGTTGCCATGTTTGTGCGCAGTCTTTGGTGTTGGTGGCGGCGGCTGCTTCCACACTTGCTGCTTCAGTTGTTGTCGGCTGCTGCTACTGCTGCCCCCGCTGCGGCAGCTGCTGCTGCTGTTGCTGATGCCATCACTGCCACTAATGCTGCCGCCGCCTTTGTGGCTGCTGCTGCTATTGCTGTTTTTGCTTAGGAGGCGGTGAGTTCTTAGGAGTTGGTGCAGCTGCGGTCTTGTGCTTGGGCTTGCCAGGCTTTTGGTGGCAGCCGCCACTTCTTTCTTCACCTCCTTCTTGATGATCCCCAGCATTGTTGGTGTTATCTCCATTGCTTCAGCCATGATAGCCGCGTTGTTGAGTTGTCTTTTTTGTTGGCTGTCTTGTGTTTGTTGGCAATGCGAGTCAACTCTTGGCGGGCGATGAGGTCCTGCACCTTCTTGTCCATCTCCTTCACCAACTTATTGATCCAACCGTCACAGAACACTTTGATGTCATAGACGGTGGACACAGCAGAAGGCAGATTGATTGGGCGACATATTTCTGTGAGGTGACGCTCAAGGACCAATATCAGGTTGAGCAGGCGTTTGAAGATCACCAAGGGGTGTGCATGCTTGTCCTTGATGATGATGGTATGCATGTGCTTGTTACGTTCTTCTTGTGCATTGAGGAGGCGTTGACTCTAGGTTGCTTCCAGCTTGGGTTCATCATCTTCCAGGAATGCTGGGGCTTGTATCTGGCAGGAATTTTCCGCCATGTTGTTGGCGGAGCTCCTTGAATTTTGTGATCTTGCGATCTGTACGCATCAGTTTTTCAAGGAGTTTTTGGGCAGTCTCCAGAACCTCCTTTGTCACGGCCAGAAGTTCAGGTGGCGGTGGTCCGTTTATGAGGGAAACTTTGATATTTCCAGGAGGATGCTGTGCGCTCCTTGGGTGGACTGAATGTGGGGCTTGCCATCATTGTTTGATGTTGATGTTGCTGTGTTGTTAGCAGTTGATGCGGCGCCAAGGACATTGGCAATGCTTGGGTTCATGTAGGCAAAGGGGGAGTTTGTTGCAGTGCCAAATGTGTTGCTTGCAGCGGCATTGGCAGGAACGGGGTTACAGTTGCCGAAGTTGAAGGTCGCGTTGACAGGCGGCTGAGAAGTGTTCGATGCAGTGGTAGCGGTAAGAGAGCCATGGGCAATCGGAGTCTTTTCAGATGCTGTCGCAATGAACGTGACATACTGTGTGCAAAATGGGACTGCAGCCAAGAGTTGGCAGCGAAATGGGTCCGTGGCTGAGGTTTGGCGGTGAGATCTAGTCCCACAACTTTGTGTTCCACCACACAAGAGGGTGGTGGGGATGAGAGTGAGATGCCTCCCCTTACTTCTCTGATACCATTAGTTTGTGGAGAATTGTGAGGGAGGGAGCATGAGGGTGAACGACATCATGGAACGAGAATGGAATGAAGTAGCAAGTGGTTAGAGGGAGCAAGGCCTTATCACGGTGACGCGTTTCCCACCTTTTGCACCAAGCACTTGGCGTGGCCGCCGCCACCCCTGGGGTCAAGCCAGGCATCTTGGAGTGAACTGAGAGAGACTGCTGCCGAAATGTTTTGGCAGCATGACCACAGTAGCTAACCAACACAACCACAAATAATGCAGACATGGAAGACAATCCACATTACCCTAAGTGTGTGTGGGCATGCCATCAAAGTTGTGAGAAGTCATCCGATGCATCCATTTTTTAGTAGCCACATTTCACTCTCCTGTAGCGATGTATGTGAATAGAGGCGGGAGGACAGTGATCATTGTATAAGAGGGTCAGCAGTTGAAAACGGATACCAACACTATAACCACATGACACTACAATGCCATTGTTTTTCTTGACTATTGGTTTTTCTCGTGGCTGAGGCATGACCTTGGACACTTGCATTTGCCTTGGTCTCTCTCCAAACATGCATGTGGGTTATGGAGGAGTTGTATCTATGTCCTAGGTGATGATCCTTAGGAGGCCGCTGGTGATTACCCTGCAAAAGAAACCTGCATTTTCTGTTCTGGCAAGTACCCTTTCTCGGTACTTGCAGAGTGATCGGGCTCAACCCGGGGTGTCTACGTGACCTCGTGGTGCTTGATGCTCAAGCAAGGCCCACGATCACCGGCATGCTCTTGTTCACTCTTCTAGGCTCACTCTAATTAAGCTCTTGTATATGATGTCTTTGAAGTACCACAAGATTTCCATGGCATTTGTACACTGGGATTCACCCCGCGCTCTTGCTCACTCCCGAATTTGCTCTCTTGCATCCTCATCAGTGACTACAAGAACCGCCAATAAAGTTTTCTACCTCTCTCGATCTGTCTGCTCTAAGCTTTGCTGACACTCCTCATGAAGGAACCACCTTATGACGTTTGGTGTGGGAGAACATAGTGTGACAGACACAATGTGATGAACGAAGCTTAGAACAGTGGGGAGATGGCAAAGATATACTGGAGATAATAGAAGATAGAAAAAAACAAACAACACATGTATTGGGATGTGGTCTTACCCACATGTGTGCGCAGAAACACACAAGTCAAACAAACTGGAGGGATGTAGACCAATCCAGCTACAGGCTCCAAAACATGAGTAGGCTAGAACCCAACAGTTGTACAAGCTCCTTGACTGTTCTAATCAAAATTAAAAAGAAGCATCAGGTGTAGAAACAGAAAATCTACGCAACTGGGACATGAATAAGCAAGGATACTACCACTAATGAAATGGTTGAGAGTTAACAAGTCCAAAGGTCACCGCAACTGACACACCAATTGGAGCGGGTCACTGAGAGAACTCTAAAGAGCACGTGAGGATTCACCAACTAAGGCTGATGCTGTTGAAGTACTCGTCAAGTGTCCCGGCATCCCAACGAGTGAGTGGTAACAAGTCCAAAGGTCACCGCAACTGACACACCAACAATCCCTCATGACCCACGGATTCCAGTCACCACAAGGGAGCAAGGGTCACAAAATGATGATAACGATAGCAAACAACAAAGGGAGTGGAATACGTCCATGAAAAATAGTGGATGGATAGAGGGAGGAGCAAGAGCGGTACACAAATCATGTAAGAGAAGAAGAAAATTCACAAAATCCCACATTGCATACCACAATCTTGAACTTGCCATTATACAGTGCTTGTGTGTGGAAGTTTGCATGCTTCTATAACGTGTCAACACCCACGACATAGACATCACGACATGGAACATACTCGCGTAAAAAATGATGCTCAATGTTGATGTGTTTTGTGCACATGTGATACATCCCATCATGCTCTATGTCTTGGCGTTTACTCTCGTTGTCATAGCGGGTGGTGATGCAGAGGATGGGTTGGAACAGCTGCTACATGAGATGGCAGAGCAAGATACTCTCACAAACACTAGCCCTTAGTCTGACATGCTCAGCCTCACTCGAGCTCCGCGCTGTGCAACCCTACTTGCCACTTTTCCACGAGACAACTCTGCCTCCGATTAGAAAGTTGTAGTTGGACCGGGTATGCACATTGCGATCATGGAAACAATCATTGTCAGTGTATCTGTCAACAACCACAAATGGTTGTGTGCAAAAGCATAAGCCCAGGCGTGGGGTGGAAACCACATTTCAAACAACGCATAGTGCAGCCTCCAGATGGAGCTGACACGGATGTTGTAAGAATTGCGACAAGAGATTCACAGTGAAAACAACATCTGCACGTGTTGTGGTCCCAAGGAACATAAGGTAGCCAATGAATAAGAGGTATGTTGAGACATTGACAGGATCTTGTAAGCAAGCTGGGTCTACTGACATGAGAAGACTATGCCCAGGGGGTGTCATTGCCATGGACCCAGAAGTGACTCTAGCCAACGGGTAAGCAAAACACTCCCCAGCATCGTGACATAACCAGCTTGATGCACGTGTAGTATGCAATACTGGCGATCATGCTCAATTACCACGCCCAAGGAAATGCGAGCTGAACCAAGGTACTTCATTCTGTACATAGACTAGAAGCGATCCTTCAGAACCTGCCAGTGTGAGGGTCAGGGGACTTGATCAAGAGGTTTTCCACATAGACCACAACAGCAAGGAAGGGTGTAGTGGAATCACTTACAAACAGTGTTTGGTTGACTGGGTTATGGTGACACCCCATTCACTCTAAGGTAGTGAAGATCTTGAGGTTCTAACGACGAGGAGATTGCTTCATGCCATATACGGCCTTTTGGAGGCGCCAGACCTTGTATGTCCCCCCCCCCNGCTAACCTCCAAGTCGCCCCCATTCTAGCCGGACCATCTTCAGGATACCCCCATTTTTAACTTACTCTCAAGACACTCCCATTTATTAACTAATCGTCAGGTCAGCCCTATTTTTCTTACTTATCGCTAGGTTACCCCTATAAATGGGGAGGATCTGGCAATAACTTGTAATAAATCGGGGTAAGACAACAATTGCCCCATTTAACTTGGATTTCGTACACTGAGCAGTTCCATAATTCTTTTGTTCAACTTTTTACACCTTTGTAATTATTTCGGGTACACGAGTAACTTGATTCTTGCTTTTGGGGCTATACCTTGAATTCGTAAGCAACACATGTTCAATTTCGCTTGGATAAATTGATCAGATAATCCTGTTTTCCTCCGTGTCCTTGCGAGTGGTGATATGTTGCCGAAGTCTACTAGTGTTGCAGCCTATGTGATTCCTCATCGACCGGAGACTCAAACCTGGGAAAGATGTTCGAAGTTGCAGGCTGACCTGAACGGCTGGACGGGCGCTTTAACGCCCGGGCAATTCTGGCCGTCCTCATTTGCTAAAATTCTAGACCGTTTGTTTTTCCTTCACAGACCGCGCTCGGACGAACTTCAATGATAGTTTGATCGCAGGATCTGTTTCTTCTTGTGGTTTTAAAGGCCATATGCAGTTGCTAACATGTTTTTAAGTTTAATCATAAGTTTTATGTTACCGAAACACTTGCGCCCTGGAAAGCTCACTGTTAGGGCGATGTACGACGTGAAAGTTTCACGTTAGGTCGGAGTCCGCCACTGACACAATTTACCCGCGGATTCATCCTGCGGTCATCGCTGGCCGTCATGTATTTGATGAGTAAAAGGTTCGATTAGGCGCTCGCCATGCCCTCACATCTACATCGTCACGGAATACAGTGGCGACTGGTCAGGTCATTGCCTTGGACAAGTTTGCCCATCTCGCTTTTGACGACTCAAAGGCGGCCACACTGCCGTTCAAAAGATTGAACGGGCCTGTGGACCACCGCTGCAGGTTTGGTAGTCAGGCATGCAGTTTCGGCGCAAGGTTTGGCCTTGGCCGAACCTTGCATCGAACCTCACGCAGGGTGCATGTCATCGATCAGAGATCGCTGATAGTACATGGGTACAACGCTCACTGAATGACGCTTGCTCGCGCGTTTAAATGACAAACAAGTCTTGTGTGAAAAAGGAAACAAGTACGGGGGTCGTACATGGTGGAATGCAAAAACAGTAAAGTAATGTCCTAAACCTTGATTTCACCGTTTCCCCAAATTGAACTATTATTGGAAATGTTACAAACAAGAGAACACATTCAGCAAATTTCAATGCTAGAAAAATAGATAATACCGAAATCCAAGTTAAGTAGGGTATTTTTCATTCCGACTGGGGAATCTAGAGATAACTCTCCAAAAATGAAAAATTCGGGCGGCGTGGAGATAGTCCCGAGAATGGGGGGCACGCGAGGATGGTCCAGCGAGAATAGGGGCAACTTCGTCCCCTCCCAATCCCCCAGGTTTTTTCCTTTT
>SZWC01027819.1:4960-16106 GCA_023375785.1 Penium margaritaceum | reverse complement strand
TTGGAAATGTTACAAACAAGAGAACACATTCAGCAAATTTCAATGCTAGAAAAATAGATAATACCGAAATCCAAGTTAAGTAGGGTATTTTTCATTCCGACTGGGGAATCTAGAGATAACTCTCCAAAAATGAAAAATTCGGGCGGCGTGGAGATAGTCCCGAGAATGGGGGGCACGCGAGGATGGTCCAGCGAGAATAGGGGCAACTTCGTCCCCTCCCAATCCCCCAGGTTTTTTCCTTTTGTGGTTCTCGACAAGGTTAACACTCGCCAACGGTAAGCACTGTCGATCAATGACGTGGCGTGAGTCCTTAGCTTAAGGCCTCCACATTGCCAGGATTTGTATGCCCCATCCAGCCTTGCTCAACCTAGCCGAAATTCGTCCGCTGCTGCTACTACGTGGTGTATGGTAGGATGAAGAGGTCATGTCCCCATACAAGTCTGATACCAAGAGGGAACAAAAGGACCCCCTTGGCAACGTTCAGTGTAGGAGAGCACAGTGTGACCAACACAATGTGAGGAACGACGCTTAGAATGGTGGAGAGACGGCAAAGATGTGCTCAAGAGAGTGGAAGTAAGAAGAAACCAAACAACGCAAGTGTTCAGATAGCGTCTCACCCGTATGCGCGCGTAGAAACGCACAAGTCTAATCATACGGTGGAATATAGACCAACTCAGCTGCGGGCTCCAAAACATCACTAGGCTGCAACCCGACATTCTTGTGGGCTCCTCGGTTGTCCAAATGACAAGTCGAGAGAAGCATCGGGTGCAAAAACATAAACTCTACGCAAGTGGGGGGATGAACGAGCAAGGATAAGACCAGTAATGAACTAGTCCCCGAGAGCAAGTCATCAAGAAACTCTAGAGAGCAAATGAGGTAACGAGCTGAGGTTAATGTTATCGAAGAAGTGTTGATTACTCGGCATCCCAGCTATTGTGATTTGTGACGAACCTGTCGACCTGTACAGTTTACTATGACCGCTCGGCCGTGTCCATACTCGTGCAGATCCCTGAACCGGACCCTGGTGGTACCGGTGCATCATCTGGTGGTGGACTACGAGCTTGGAGCTGACCGACGACCGTTCCTCAGCTCTGGACGGTACCGGGGACCTCCTGCAGTTTTTCTACAGCACGTAGGAGTTTATCGGTGGACGGGCTGTGGGCCTGATTAGCATGTTTTTGCATTTTGTGTCCACCGTTTCATGCGGGATGCATCCATGTGACCAGTCGTAGCGTCCGGCTTGTGATCTTGCACGTCTAGGTTTAGACGGCGTAGCATTCTGACATGTCTGCGCAGAGTTACGACCAAAATAGTGGTTTTGGTCCGGTTTTAGGACAGATCTTGGATTGCCGCGTGCGACACCCCCCGTGCGCCACGGCATGTATACATGCCATGGACCTGTCATTTGTCATCTTTCTCTGCAAATGCTATTGAAGCATTCTGACACTTTGCCTTGTGTCTCCTAGCCAGACCCTTGTTGTTGAGTGCACGACCTGTGATTGTCACCACCGTCTGACCACGCACTTACGCCTAGTTGGTGGCTGTGTCGCTAAGAAGCTTCCACGCATCTTCTCATGGTATCAGAGCGGTGAGACACCTCTCGCCGAGGTGCGCAGCAGAGACGCAACAGAGTAGGAGCAATGAGGGTCATTGCTGTTGCTGATCCGTAGGAACCTGTCGACGACACCGACTACCGGCGACGTCACCCACGTGAGAGTGCATCGGCAGCAGCCACGAGTAGCAGCACGCGACACCTGCATCAGGCGGCAGCCCCTAGCAGCTGCTGGCATTGGCACCAGCAGTGGTAGAAGCAGGCCACAGCCGCGGCAGGCAGCGGCTAGCAGCAGCAGTAGTAGCAGCTCGCAACAGGAGCAGCACGCAACAGCGCAGCGTAGCGATGGCAGCGACAGCGCGCAGCAACAGCGTGTAGCAGCAGCAGCATTGAGCAGTTGCAGCAGCAGCATATAGCAGCAGTGCAGCAGAGCAGCAGCGCAGCAGCAGCGCGCGGGGGCAGTAGCGCGCAGCAGTCGCTTCGCACAGCGGCTATATCAGCAGCCCACAGCCACGTTATAGCACAACAGCAGCGCGTAGCTGCTGCCACAGCTGCGCAAGCAGCCGCGTGACTCCTACTGCTGGTGCCAGGGTAGCAGCAGCAGCAGCCAAGCAGAAGCTGCTACGGAGCTTCCGCATAACCTTCGCGTGGCTACTACGGAGCAACCGCCCCCTACGCAGCGGGGAAACAACCAAAAAAAGGGAAAGGGGGGAAAGGAGAGGAGCTGACATCAGCATTTTTCTTGCTGACGTCATCAGGTCATGCTGATATCAGCAACCACCTGCTGGCGTCAACAGTTTTACTTGGTCAAAACGTTTGGTCGGGGAGTGAAAAGTTGCCAGCGTTTCAACTTCTCGAGAAACGCTAACATTTTTGCAATCGAACCAAGTTCAGGTCTCGGTCCATAATGAGCGGTGACATGGCTCTGTCCTGTGATAAGGGAAAGAGGATACTAGATCCCTCTTCTTCCTCCTCACGGGTCATGAGCCCACGCTCGCAGGTTATTGAGGACCTACGGAGCCAGCAGGACGAGATGCGTTGCCTACAGCGGGAGCAGAATAACGCCATCCGTACACTCACTAAGCTTCTTCGGGGTCAGTCCACGGTCCCATGGCAGACCTCTGAGAGAGCTGCCGGTGTCGCACCCTCCACACAGTAGTCAGCTCCAGCACCGGAGACAAGAGCTGGAAGCGACCCGCCACCTCTTCATCCTTTGGATGAGGATCCAGATATGCCTGGCATGGAGGGCGACTCCCTTGAGCGTGAGATTCGTGTACTTCAAAAGCGTCTTCGCTAGCTCTACTCAAGCTCTCAACCCCCATACACATCGCGGTTTCCTGAGATTCGATCGTCGCCTTATCTCCACCCTAAGCGACTTCCCTCTTCTCGGTGTCTTCCCCATCCCTCGTCCTTCTCAGCTTGTGGTTGCTCTCCCTACGAAATGGCAACCCAAGGACTTCGAAGTACCGCCCCCACGTTATGTTAACGAGGTCGGCTTTGACTGCTGGGAGATCCTTTTCCAGGTTTGGGCCACTTCAAAGGGATTGTAGTCCTACTACCACAGTCTGTATCAGACAAGGGACCAAGAACAGGTGCTGACGACGGCTAGGGCAATGCGCGGAATTCTTTATGCCATGCCGCGCGAGACCGTCGGCGACTTCCGCTCGTTCCTTGGCGAGGCCGGCACAGGCACCGGCGCTGACCCACGCAGAGGCTGGGACCTGGCATTATCCCTGCTTGCTGCAGAGACGCACGCCACCCGCGCCGCTCACATTCGTGCTTTTCATTCCCTTTGTCAGGGGCCTGCCGAGCCTTCAGCCGGTTACTGGTGACACACCATGCGTATCTACATGTGCCTTAGGACCTCCGGAGGTACACAGCTGTGGGTGCTCCGCACGATCATACTCGGAGTTTGCCTTGAGCACACAGATATCTTCACGAGGTACAATGACTCCATGCTCGAGCCCTTTTCAGCTTCACTTCAGCTTCTTCCTTGGGCGCACAAGCTCTTCCTCCGGGTGACTTCTGCCCGTGAGGCAGCCGTGGCTCATCAGGAGACTTCCCTTGCTGTAGCAGTCATCGCATCACCATCGATGCCGCTCCTGCAGTCTCCTTCTCCATCCTCTGCCACTTCCTCCTCTTCCCCTTCTACCCCGATTACACCGACTCAGACATAGGGTGTTGTAGCAATAGCACAGGGGAAGAAGGGGCGACGGAGGCGCGGCTCGGGCAAGCAGCAGTCACAACAACAGCCATCATTGGATAGTAGTAGTGGACGCTCTGTTCACTACTACAACTGTGGAGGTGCTCATCGCTACACCGAGTGCGAGCAGCTGCTCGACTGGGCACAGATTACTTGCAAGCTTCAGGCTGCACATGCACTACAGTCTACGTCAAGCAGCACATCCTCCGGGCGTGCGGCGACCACGACCGCAGCAGTTCGTGCTTCACCACCGGTGAGCAGCGGCGACCTGGACCAACGTGATCGTACCATCGTCGAGCTCTGACACCTTCTGGCGCATCGCTTTTAGGGAGGTGCGAGTGTGTTGTCACAGTCGGGTGGTTCATAGACTGTCTGACAGTCTATTCTTGTGGCTCGGGATGACTCGTAGGGGGGGGCACAATCGGCATGTGATGAGGATGGGCCTGACTGTACCGATTGGATTCACGAGTCTCACATTTGTGCTCTTCATTGTTCTTCCACACCTGCTGCCTAGCGTCCATCTGAGGCCGAGTGTTCTGTTGCCCGTTGTACAATGACGTCCTCCATTCCTGATTCCGGTGGCACTTGGATCATCGATTGTGGAGCCACTCATCACATGACCTGTCGTCGTAGTGACTTCGTTGTTCTCGACCCCGTTGCGTCTTTTCATTCCATTCGCACAGGCTCTGGTTAGTCCTTGCCAGTCCAGGGTGTTGGGGTCGTGTGTTTTGATGAGCCGTCTGGCCCCCTCTATCTTTCCGATGTGCTGTTTGTGCCTAACCTTGAGCTCAGTTGGTTTTCTGTCCGTGCTTGCACACTGATGGGACTCTTTGTGGAGCACATTGCAGACTCTGCGACTGTGACTGCCATTGAAACTCGTACCGTTGTTCTCCGTACTTCTGTTGAGGATGACCTGTATCATTTCTCTCAGACTTCAGCTCCTTGCTCCCCCTCCCCTTCAGCTCGTGTTTTTTTCACCGGTGTTCTGTCTCCCGAGCACCAGCGATTGCCTCATCGTCGTCTGTGTCATGTAGGCTCTAACACTTTGTCGAAGCTCATTCAGACACAACCCGCCCTCGATCTTGACGCGGCTTCTTTCGAGGAGCTGCCCAAGACCGACTGTCTCTTCTACGCTCAGGGTAAGATGCATCGTTGCACCTACCCTGACTCCCGTTCTTGCGCACTTCGCCCTCTCGAGCTAGTCCATTCGGACCTCCTTGGTCCTCTTTCTGTCGAGTCTCTGTCCGATCAGGGTCGATACGTCCTGACCCTGACTGACGACTTCACCCGGATGCGGTGGGTCTATAGCCTGCGCCAGAAGAGTGATGCCACTCTCGCGGTTCGCCTTCGGCTAGTGATGGTTGAGCGTCATTCCCGCCACACGCTGCATACCTTCCGCTCCGATCGCGGCAGCGTGTTTCTTGGCGAGATGGACAGCTTCTTCGCAAAGCACGAGATTTTTCACCAGGTTTCCACTCCTGCTACTCCTCAGCATAACGGTGTTTCTGAGCGCTGGAACCGCACCATGGAGGATGCGGTTCGCGCTATGTGGTCTGAGTACGGTCTCACGGAGTCCTTTGCTTTTGAAGGATTCGCCTACATGACTCGGGTCTGGAACCGCCTCCCGCACGGTCCTCTTCCGGACCACGTCACACCGTATGAGCTCTCGTTTGGCCACCGTGCTGACCTTCGCCTCGCTCGCGTCTGGGGATCCTTGGCTCTTGTGTGGTACACTGAGGACTAGCACGGGTCCAAGGTCTTACCGCGGGGTCGCTTGTGTGCCTTCGTAGGCATCTACCTGGTGCCTACTCCTATGACCGTACCTGTGTCCGCCGGCAGTCCTGCCTCTGTGCGTGGACCTACCTCACCTGCTCCTACTGTCACATCGAGTCCCGTGTCTCCCACACACGCATCTCCTGGCACGACATCACCAGCTCCCTNCGGAGTCCTTTGCTTTTGAAGGATTCGCCTACATGTCTCGGGTCTGGAACTGCCTCCCGCACGGCCCTCTTCCGGACCACGTCACACCATATGAGCTCTGGTTCGGCCACCGTGCTGACCTTCGCCTCGCTCGCGTCTGGGGATCCTTGGCTCTTGTGTGGTACACTGAGGACTAGCACGGGTCCAAGGTCTTACCGCGGGGTCGCTTGTGTGCCTTCGTAGGCATCTACCTGGTGCCTACTCCTATGACCGTACCTGTGTCCGCCGGCAGTCCTGCCTCTGTGCGTGGACCTACCTCACCTGCTCCTACTGTCACATCGAGTCCCGTGTCTCCCACACACGCATCTCCTGGCACGACATCACCAGCTCCCTTGCCTTAGCCCTCCCCTGCTGCGATCGTGCCTGTTCCTGAGCCTGAGGTGCGCCCCTCGAGCCCACGTTACTCCCGTGAGCCTGGCGGTCGTCTTCGACCATTGGACTCCGGAGCTCAGCGAGTGTCTGGTCCCGTACCCAGGCGCTCCACTCGTAGCATTGCGAGTGGTGATCCTGACACAAAGGCCCTAGGCGTGAGTGTCCGCACCGACCACACAGAGGTATATCCAGCATGTCCCGTAGGGCACGATCTCGTCACTCGTGAGTTTCATATCGCTTGTGATGCAGCAGCCGATCTTGTAGTCTTCAGACCTAGCAGTGAGGCATGCGCGCTTGCCACGCAGAGCTCTCCCTCTATGGCGCTTGACCCGGGCACACTGAGGGAAGCTCTCTCATCAGAGGATGCTGACGCTTGAAGTGCTACCTGCGAGGATGAGCTTCGCGCCATGTGAGAGCACGGAGTGTACAAGCTAGTCGACCTTCCACCTGGGAGGAAGGTTATTCACGTCAAGTGGGTCTTTTGCAAGAAATCGAAGCGGGATGACTCACTAGAACGCCACAAGGCTCGCTTGGTCGTCAAGGGGTACTCTCAGATTGAGGGCATCGATTACACTGACACCTTTGCCCCTGTCGGCTGCATGACCTCAGCTCGAGCTCTGTCCGGTGTAGTGGCTCAGCATGACTGGGAACTGCACCAGATGGATGTGAACAATGCGTTTCTCCATGGCTCTCTGGATGAGGAGATTTACGTGGCTCAGCCACCTGGCTTTGAGGACGGTGACAAAGTCTGGCTCTTGCGCAAGTCCTTGTATGGCCTCAAGCAGTCTCCTCGGTGTTGGAACCAGGAGATCACTGGCACCATGACTCGTGCAGGATATGTACAGAGTGAGGCAATTCCCTCTCTCTTCATCTGACGGATGCCTGAGCAGTTCACCACCATCTTGGTCTATATCGTCGACCTTCTGATCGCGTCTCCTTCACTGGAGGCCGTGAAGGAGGCCAAGGCTGTCCTTGAGACTGCCTACATGATCAAGGACCTTAGTTCTGCAGCGGTGTTTCTTGGCATGGAGATCGTGCGAGACCGCAGATGTCGTACTCTACTCCTGCATCAGGCCCGATACGCACGTGTTGTTGGGGAGCGCTTCAGCGACCTCCTCGGCGCAGTGCCCACGGCTTCCACAGCTCTCACGCCTGACGGGCAGGATGCCCTGAAGGTGGACGACCCCACTCAGGCGGGAGAGATAGTGGATGTGACCTTGTACCTCCGTCTCATCGGATCTCTGATGTACCTGGCCACTACCACATGTCCTGACATCGCATTTGCCGTCAACCTCCTTGCCCGGTTTACGCAGGCTCCACGCGCTAGAGCCCTTTACGCGATTGTGCGGGTGATGCGGTACGCAGTCTCCACACCGTACCTCGGACTCTGCTTTCTCCGGCAGTGTCCGGTGGTCCTTGAAGGATACACAGACAATGACTGGGCCTGGAGCCCAGATGGACGCATTCGCACCGGTTACGTGTTCCTGCTCGGTGGTACCGCTGTGTCCTAGCACAGCGGGAAGCAGGGCTGTATTGCACGTAGCTCATCGGAGGCAGAGTATGTTGCTCTGGGTGCAGGGGCTGCTGAGGTGGTATGGTTGCAGCGCCTGTTCCTTGAGCTGGGTCAGTCAGTACCTGCCATTGTCCTTCGTTGCGACAACCAGAGTGCTCTTCCCATAGCGGAGAACTCTGGTGTCTTTCATGCTCGCACAAAACACATAGCGGTTGAGCATCACTTTGTGCGTGTGGTGGAGCGACACGCCATCTCCGTCATTTGGGTTGGCACTAATATGCAGCACACTGACTTTTTGACGAAGGCACTAGCACGCGGAAAGTTTCTGGTGGCCATTCGTTCTATTGGGCTTCGCCCCTTGCCTGAGAGTGGTTCAGTGTGGGGTCTCTGTGTCCGTGTCACATATGTCGTTGCACTTGTTGTACTCGTCTCACTGCTACACATGTATGGACATGCGTACCATCGGGTCATGGGGGGATGTTGTGATTTGTGACGTTCCTATCGACCTGTACAGTTTATTGTGACCACTCAGCCGTGTCCATACTCGTGCAGATCCCTGATGCGGACCCTGGTGGTACTGGTGCGTCATCTGGTAGCGGACTACCAGCTTGGAGCTGACCGACGACCGTTCCTGAGCTCTGAACGCTACTCGGGACCTCTTGCATTCTTTTTTGCAGCAGGCAGGAGTCTATCAGTGGACTGACCATGGACCCGATTTGCATGTTTTTGCATCATTTGTCCACCGTTTGATGCCAGATGCATGCATGTGACCAGTCGTAGCGTCCGGCTTGTAATCTTTCACGTATAGGTTCAGACGGCGTAGCGTTCTGACATGTCAGCGCAGAGTTACGGCCAAAACAATGGTTTTGGGCCGGTTTTTAGGACAGATCTTACGCTGCCGCATGCGACACCCGCCGTGCGCCACGGTAGGTACTTATGCCATGGACCTGTTATTTGTCATCTCTCTCTGCAAATGCTATTGAAGCATTATGACACTTTGCCTTGTGTCTCCTAGCCATACCCTTGTTGTTGTGTGCACGACCTGTGACTGTCGTCACCGTCTGACCAAGCACTGACGCCTAGTTGGTGGCTGTGTCGGTAGGAAGCTTCCACGCATCTTCTCACCAGCGAGTGAGTGGCAACAAGTCCCTGGGTCGCCATGACTAGCACACCAACATCATCCTCCCACCTTCATTGCCAACCAAACAGTTCAAGTATGCTTCACGTGGTGATGTGGTAGCTAGACTTTCCATGTTGTCGGGAAAATCCAGTGCTATGAGGGGTGAGCATTTCACACACTGTGGTGGGAGGTCACGCCTTGAGTGGAGTGGTGGGCGGGACGGGTTGGGGGGGGGGGGGGGGAGGGGAGGATGAAGACCAACCAAATTTGCTTGCTTGTGCATGAGATGTTGAGGTCTACGACTCACCAATGCTTACTCTTCCACCAGAACATGACTTGGGATTGGCCATTCATTTATTTAGTTGCTCAGTACACAACACTACCTTCTACGCCTCACTTGGCACGTCTTTCTTGTTCGTCGTGGCACGACTCTTGTGCCACGCACGTGCACCCCCCTCAGGAGTCGTGCACACACAAGCAGACCTAGTGCAGCGCGACGCAGCGTCTACGAACGCGTCGGTGTGGTAAAGTGAGCGAGACCAACGGGACCACCAATCCAGCTTGTCAGACAGCTTTCCCATGAAGGCACGGGGCCAGTGACATAGATCGTGTGTGTGGAGAGGCGGCTGTGGATTTCGAGCTGCTCGTGGGGGCCAGCAGAACGGCCGAGAGCCATGAAACAATAGCCAGCCAGCTTTGGGCAAAGCCCGGCGAGCAGGCGCCGAGTCACAGGTCCAGAAAGCTCCCCCCCCCCCCTCCTACCTCAGGGGGACACGCAGCCAGAGAGAGAGTGGCTCATTAGCTTATTGCCGAGGGCGCGCGCCGTGTGGGGCCACACAAGGCGCTTAGGTCCCTAGGAGGTGGGGCTGGCAGACGGCAGGGCAGGTGGGCGGCGCGGGAGGAACTGCGCACGCACTGCGGCGTACTGCTTGCCGCGCACCCACACGCCCGTGGGCGCCCACTCAATCTCCTCCCACAGCACGTGAGAGTCCACCACCTGCGCTCGCCCACTCACTCACCCGTGCACGCACGTCCACCCACATGCACGCACGCCCACCCACATGCCCACATGCCCGCCCGCTTGCCAGCCCACCCACCGGCCCGCCCGCCCGCCAGCCCACCCACCGGCCCGCCCGCCCGCCAGCCCGCCGGCCCGCCCGCCCGCATGCCCGCTCGTTCTCACGCATGCATGAATCACACAACCATGAACATGCACACCAGCACAAATGCCAACAGACAAACCCACACCCGCCCGCCCGCAAACAAGGACAGGTTCGTTTGTCAGCAGGTCAGACCATCAACAGGTGGCAGGAATTCAGCCCTGTCAGAGTGGCAGGAATGGGTCTGTGAGAGTGGCAGGAATGGGTCTGTGAGAGTGGCAGGAATGGGTCTGTCAGATACAGATGTCGACGCATCTGCCACAGGGAGCGATCTGAGCCTAAAAGCTTCACTGTTCCCGCAGCAGCAGCAGCAGCAACAGCAGCAGCAGCAGCACCAGCACCAGCAGCACCAGCACCAGCACCAGCACCAGCAGCACCAGCACCAGCACCAGCACCAGCAGCAGTAACAGCAGCATGAAGCATGAATCAATGAAATCAGCAGAACAGCTCCGCCATTCGAGCTAAAGAACACAAGAGCCAAACCAGGCACATGCAGATCACTGCTGTCCTTGTCCAGGAACACGAGCTGTGGGCATGAGAATGCCTCTCGGTTTCTGACCTTGACAAGGTGTGGAGGCAGAGGCACGCCGTGCATGCGCATGGCCGAGAGAGGCAGCGGCGGTGCGCACAGCGCCCACCGGAAGCAGTCGCGCCTCTCTCTGCCGTTTCCTCGCTCACCGCCCGCAGCACCTGCGCCCGCGGACGCCGCATGGCCTACTCCGCCCCTCCCTCCACCTCCCTCCCTTCCGTTGCCGCCGCCGCCTCGGCCATCGCTCCCTCCCGCTGAGGTGCCACCTTCCTGACCCCCACCACCGACGCCTCCCCCCACCTCTCCTGCCGCCGCGTTCGAGCTGGCGACACCTCTCCCTGCCACATGTGCCGCAGAGGCACCCCTTCTATCACCGGGGCTGCCCTCCTGCCCGTGCCCTTTGCCCATGGGCCCCTCGTGCGCGTCCCTGTCAGCAGGCGGAGGCAACGGCTGCAGAGTGGGCGGAGGCGCGGGCAGGGCGGTCGCTGGGGCCATCCGCTGTGGCGGCGACTGCCGTGTAACCGCCGCAGCGGAGGGAAGCAGCAGCCTACTGCCACTTTTGCTGCCTGATGGCGCCAGCGGCGCAGACGCCGGCGCTGCAGCTGCCCTGCTGCTGCTGTTGCTACCACCGCTGCCCCCACCTCCTTTCTGGTGGTGATGCTCCCTGGACCCTCGGTGGCCTCGGCTGCCGTTGTTGCTGTTGCTACTGCACTCCTG
>SZWC01027818.1:2880-14343 GCA_023375785.1 Penium margaritaceum | reverse complement strand
TTGCTTTGAATTATCGTAGCACACATGTCAACTCCTTGCACGTTCTTTGGGGATGAGCATTTTATTAGGAAACTAGACGTCCGACAATAAATTGTAGATGTGTGCGAGTATAGTTTGTTGTGTACATGAGGGACGCATGAAAGATAAGCAATTTCATCCTGACAACATTGATCACTTTGCTCTGGTGGAAGTTCTTAGAGTGAGAGTGGAGTGTCATAGAAATTTTCAAGAATGTTAAAACATTTCACATTTTTCTCAGTGTACGTTTGTTGCGCGAGACTGATGGTGTGTGCCTTCCAATTGTGATCGATGTTCATGTCGAGGTAGAAACTCACGTCTGGAATGAATTTGATGTTAAGTAATGGTGCCATTGCCTTTGTAAGGTCTATGCTATTGTAAGGTCTTTGCTGCGCCCAATGATGAGGATGTTGTTGACTTAGACAAGGGCATAGTAGTCTAGTGATGATGTTGATGAATCTTGATGTTGAAAAAGGTAATCGTAATAGGATCAAATAGTGAATTTGACGTTGTCAAGGATGTTTCATAGTTTTTGGTACCAGAGGAGGGGACTCTATTAAATCCCGTAGAGGCTTTTGACGGGCTTGAAAACTCATGTAGTACCATCACCATATCCCTCTTGTTGCTTCATGTAGATTGTTGTGTCTATTTTTTTCTTTGAGAAATACGTTGTTCATGTCAAGGTATAGTATCTCCTAATCATTCATTGTTGCAAGGGAGAGAATTAATTGTGTTGTAGTGTAGTGGCTCACTGGAGCGTACATGTCAAAGAAGTCCTTCCCAGGTATCTACGTGAAGCTTTTTATAAAAAGACAAGCTTTGAACTTGTTAAGGCTTTGTCTGCTTTGGTCTTTACACAGAAACCCACTTTACTTCCATAGTCTGCTACTTTGGAGGAAGTTTGACAAGTTTCCACGTTTCCAAGGTGATACGACTATTGTATTTAGTGTCAAGGCATCCCTGTAACTTGTTACGCAAGGGCAAGACATGGATTTAGTGATATTGCAAGGTTTTGGAGGTAGGTCATTTGTCGTTGTCTGAGTGTTGACGGTGTTGGTAAGATAAAATGCGTGAGAAGTGTCTTCCTCTTGATGGATGGTGCATACCTTAAGAGATGTTGTTGGTGTTGTTATTTCAATGTATCTGAGTTTTTGTTGGAGGTTCTAGAAGTACAAAAGCTCTACATTGTGTTAGACGGTAGAAGATTCTCGGAGTCCCTTCCCATCACTTTGATTCTTGGCTTCCTCCAATAGAGGAGTCTCTACTCGCTAGTCTCCTTCATAAGGTCAAGTATTGAGTGTGAGGTNGTTTTTTATGTCCTTGATTTTGTCTCTGTCCATGTCTTGTTAATGAGGTTTTCATAGAAGAAAAAATCACGACTACTAGTTCAACAACAGGTTGTGATGTCGTAGAAGAGCCATGCCTTTTGTGTTTCACTTTGACCAATGTAGATTTCCATGCAGCCTTGTTGTCAACCTTGTGCCACTGTTCCTTAGGAACGTAGTAGAGTGCCATATAGCAAAACATGCAAAGGCTGCTCATGTCAAGCCTTTGTTGTGCCACGCTACGTATAGAGTTGCTGTTGTAAGGAGATTCATTTTTGCTGGTCAATGTTTTCTCCACATTTCTTGTTTGAGTACTGTTGGCCACCACAAATCTTGAAATTGTCCTCAAAGAAGCATGGCTTTCATCATCTCCTCAACTGTACGATTGCAACGTTCTGCCACTTTGTTTTGATCAGGAGTGTGGGTGTCAATTTTTGTTGTTTGATGCCTTTCTCCTTGAGTAGAGAAAGAAATTCGTTGCTGGAGAACTCGCCAATGTTTTCTGAGCAAAGAATTTGTAGCTTGGTCATGGCTTTGTGTTTCACTTGTGGGAACCACTGATAGAGGGTCATGAAGAGTGCATTGCGACTAATAGAGGATATGTCCAAATGTACTTGGTGGCATTGTCCACAAATACCACAAAATACTTTTGTCTAGTCAAGGATTTTGCAAAGGGTCCACAAATATCCTTGTGGACTAGGTGTAGCTTATCTGAAACATCGACTTTTGTTGTTAGAGGGAAGAATTGGCGCACCAGATTTGACATGACACAAGGTTCACAAAGGTGACCTTGATCATCCCTGAAGATGGTGAGGCCATCGTCGAGGATGTTAGAGATAAGTACTTGGAGTTGGTGATTGTTGTTATGTCGAGGACGGAGATCCCATCATTCTAGTGTTATCAACTTCTATGATGAGAGGTTGAAAACTACTGTGATTTTCTGTTGGAGACAACGAGGACAAAGCTTAAGTCTGATCATGTCGTTTCCCTACAATACTCCCTTTGCAATGAGCTCTCCTATGTCTGTGTTGACAAAGAACTCCATGTCTTTTGAGGTGAGGCATAGTCCCTTCATGATCGGCTTGCCCATGAAGATGGGTTTTGCAAAGATGACACGGACAGAATGCACATCAATTATGGTGAATTTGATGTTGTTGTGAGCACGAGCTTTGAGATATCTGATGCTATTGATAGGGTATTTTGCCATGTTCTCCACTATGATTGTTGAGGTTTTGGGTGTGGTCTAAGGTTGTGCAAGTTGCTAGCGCCATAGGTCATGTGTTTGTTACTTCTGATATCCATGTAGAAGATATCTGGGTGTCATAGAAGCTACTTCTTTTTAGTTACAAAAAGGTTTGTGTAGCGAGAGAAGTCATAGTTTTGTCCTATGTTATCTATGCTACATCAAGACCTATACCGCGTCAACAAGAGAAGTCATACTTTTATGCTTTCTTGGTGTGGGGAAGATTATCTTCATCCTTCTGCTTCTCTATCTTCTGCTTGTCCTTACTTATGATTTAGAGAGCTTGTTGTTGTTTGGCTGGTACCCCTTGTTGACGCGGTATAGGTCTTGATGTTATGATTCCTTCTCTTTCCTTCTGATGACGTTGTCACATCCAGCCATCATTCTTATTATGTCCCTTTCTTCTACACTGTGTGCATGTGATTATGAGACATTACCCAGAGTTTTAAGGCCCAGAGATAAGTGATGTGGTGTTTGGCGACACTTGCTGGGGGATTGATGATGATATCCTTCTCAGGCTCGGGGTGGACGATGGTGAAAATGATGGCGATGAGTTATCGGCAGATTAAAATTGTCCTTTGTTTTTTAGGACATTTACTAGCCACGGTGACCAAGGCTGAAGATTGATTGCTAATGGTTTTGTTCAAGTTGTTTCTCACGTTGTTTTTTAAGTAACATGATACAGAAAAAGTTTTTTACTAAAGAAGTGAAGATATGTGTAGCGGAGAATGTGCTTCACATCTCTCCATTCATGACCAAGGTCATTGATGATATACGATACAAGGAGGTCTTCTAGAAGCGGTGGGTCAGAGACAAAGAGTTGATCACATATATCCTTTGCTATGTTAATGTAGAGTTTGACGTTGCGATTGATTTGATTTATGTGGATGTGAGAGGTTTCTATAAGACTTGTACTACTACTTTAGGTACTGCCATACTATGTATGCAAGTTTAGTTCTTTCTTCATACATGCGGAGAGATTGTTAGATACATGGTACCACACTTTTTAGGAGGATTGAGTATGCCATGAAGCTATAGTATTTGAACTATTTATGGAATTCTAGTAGGCTACGAGTGAGTACAATTTCTCTCTCTCTCTCTCTATCTCTATCTCTCTCTCTCTCTCTCTCTCTCTCTATATATATATATATATATATATATATATATATCTTGTGAGGACATGAAATTCAAACCTCAGACAATTCCTTATTTGAGTTTTAAGCCCTTAGAAGGAGAACCAAGTTGCTAAGACTGGTAAATCTCAAAAATTGATACCACGATGATTGTATAGGATTCTATAATTATACGTGTCTACACCTACACATGTGGTACCACATTTTTGTGTCCTTAAAAGTTGCCTTTTTTTCTTCCCCAATACAAAATATATTATACAATCTCCTGATCACTTTTATAATTGAATCATAGGATCCAACAATAATAACTGGTACCCAACAATCCACCATCCCAAGCAAAATTAAATAAGGTAAGTGTATATGGGTCTTTATGTGATGGATAAAAGAATGTGAACAATAGTGCCTTTACTAAAATTCTGTCATTTAAGATATAATTTTCACCCTCTCCTCTCCTCCTCCTAAAATATAGATATAGAATTTGAGTGGATGAGGATTTGCATGGACGTAAGCAAGTGTACCACCATAATTTTGTTTCTCATTATTCCTCTTTAACATTAACATTGGTGCATTTTCCCACACTCCCCGACATTTTCTCTCATCAAAAATCTTTGTGCACTTTTGTATTGAAATATTAGGATCCCAAGACATCCATAAGCCAACACAAATCCTACCCTTCATAAGACCATTATGTGAAGTGAGTATACTTAGATGTTAATGTGATGGAAACTGTAATACTTGAATCCTCTCCTTGTATGTGATATCAATTACACCCTCTCCCCCTGCCCTTACAATTTCATAATGTTATGAACTAATGTATGAGGAGTATGTGGTGTAAATTTTTAATGTGTGTGTGGGCAATGTATGTAGCATGTTGATGATTCACTTTGATTATTCTGCACACATGTTTCAATATCAATCAATAACGCTTCAAGTCTCACCTCCTTACAAAGCTAAGGAACTACATGTTAGAAGACTCCATCTTCAAGTCTCACCTCCTTATAAAGATTTTCCACATCAGTATCAACAACTTTAGAAGCATTGTGGGCTATATCAACAAAGTGAATTCATTACACGACTAGCTCACGGTGACTCAAGCTCCTTGTTTTTAGCTAATATTTATGACCTTCCTCCTCAACAAATTGACCAACGAATGGGCAAAAGTGAGGATTTTGCAGAATTTCAAGGAGGTTCAATTGACAAAGGCGTACGTGTGCGAGATGTTGTTGACAGAAGAGCGTGATTGCAAGCTTAGAAAAGAAATTTTACATCATGTTTACCTAACCAACATACCTAATAGCTTGCACTACCTTCCTCTCCCATCCAACATCAAACAAATCCACCGTGAAATAAAATCTTGCAGCTTATCAAAATCAAAAATTCCTATCTACTCCCTATAGAAACTCTAAAAACAAGCAGATCAAACCTTTGCTTGTGTAGAAGTGCAAGTATTACATGAAACCAAGATACATCAAGCTACATTGAAGGAAGCAGATGAGGGATATGGAGTGTGCAAGGAGGTACGAGAATGACAAGTAGTCAAAGGATTCAGGTGGTGGATAGGAGGAGAATGATGAAGAAGATGAGGAGACTTGGCATAAGGTGGCAGATGGAATGGAAAGAACGCATATTTGTTTCTCAGTATCTGTATTCCATATCTTTAAATTTCCAATTACCAAGTAACTTTGCTCAAAGAATGTGTTTTTCCTAGACAGTGGGTGCACATCACACGTTTCGTTTTAAGAGATCATGTGTTCAATAAGTTCAATATAGCGATAAAATTTATGTCATCGTAGGGAACAGCTGGAGTGTTCAAGTGAAAGGCAAAGTCAAGATGACATTGATGTGGTATAAGGGAGATCAAGTGCGTTTTGGCAACGTGTTGTTTATCCCTAGAATTTATTTCACCCTCCTATCTCTACGGGAATTGTTAAAGTAGGGAGCGCACATTGTTAACAACGCGCAGTACATCTCCTTGAAAGACGTGAAGGTAAAACCTTTGCCAAAGGCTACGGTTGCTCCAATGGCATGATAAGACTCAACTTGAGCCCAATGGCTCAAAAACTCTTGGCTCTTCCTTTGTTACTGTAAATGAACAAGGAGTGCATCAATTCCTGAAATAAACGCAACATTGTCGTGGCAGTCAATGGAATGGATTCACTTTTTCCAAGGTGCCTCCGCTTTCTACCAAGGAAGACGAAGACTATGGAAAAGCACGTGTGGTCAAAGGCAAGCTTGCCATTGGTTCAATCTGTTCTCTAGTGCACAATGAAGTGACTTCGTGTTGTGCTACAAGAAGGGGGGGGCAAGGACTACTTCAAGAGTGTATAAAATAATTCTCTCCGCTTCAAAGTATAAGTCCAACACTGAAAGTGTTTCCTCAAAGAGTAAACATTTCCTCGAAAGATGGAATGACAATTCCTACTTTGACTACAAGAAGAAGACTTCCCAAAACAAGATTGTGCACACTGCCACTACCCTCTCCACACCATTGTCAATTCTCGGCATGGCATTGGTGTCAACCAAATATTGTGCAAACCTACAAAAGCAGTAGTAGGATAGTGAGAAGCAAGATTTTCTCCAAAACCTTCTACATAAACCTTTGATAGCAACTACAAATGGTTCTACAAAAATGGAAAGCAACAACTTTTGTCAAAGAATTTTTCACTGAAATCTTCTTACCACCCGTGTTCTACGCGGATGCCAAACAACTCATGTTGACATCTATTTTTTGTCGTCGATCGTGAGAAGGAGGGCAAGGAGAAGACAAACTAGAGTTCCAACTTCAATATGACATGCTCCAACAGAGTGGCTGCTATGAGAATGGTACTTGATTTGGTGAGCGCCCATCGCTGTTTGACGAGCTCTCTTGATTTCCCAAGCGCATGCTCGTTGTCCCTAGCCATGAACCGTGAACATCACGGTTTTACGCAAGCTAACACAGAAGTACGAGAAAATAAACAAATCAAGTGAAACTATAACAATATCACATGGCAAGACCTGGTCATTAAACTTTGGAATGGAAAGTTATAGACAGCGAACGAAGCAAGATTAGTCCTCGTAGTCAATGAAATGAATAAAATATTATATCAATGCAAAGTCACAACAGAGAGGAGTCACTCTGCTACATGGGAATTGATGTACTCCAAACTCCAAAGGCCAAAGCAAGCTCTCAGAAACAATTGCGAGGATGAAAAATACTGCCAAGGGGCGAGCGATGACTAGCTTAAAAATTAGCAATGCTGTTGAAAATGGTCCAATGTTATATTCTACTACACCGATGAGGTAGGAGCGAGACAAGAGCTTTAGACAAATATTTTTTGGCCATCAATTCCTCGTAAATAGCTCCTACAAAACTCATTTGAGCTCTCCAAGAATAGGAGATATTGTATTAGAATTTTGAACCGATAGCATGACCCTTTAGGTGCACCCGGGTGTTACCAGAAAGAACAAGGCGACCATGAAGAATGTACGATTTTAAGCCAAGCTTCCTCAAACAGATTAAAAAACTCTCTCGTAGATGGAGAACCAATATGTTGGTTGTGGATCTAGAGAAAATTCTCCTTCACACCTAAGGATAAAAAATCAAAGGGGAGTGCATCTCTTGACTCCCAAAGTGAGAGTAGAATTTGTTGCCATCATAAAAGCTCAGTGATGAATCAAGAACCTATGGGTTTCTTTGCTAGTAAGCAAAGTCAACTGTGGCTAAGTCCTACCACCTTCAACAACGCACTTACAAAGGGGGAATGTTGGAATGAGGTGACATTTGTGCTGGATTTTGGCTTCAACATTGTGTCGTCCATTTCACTTCTAGAGGACTCTACGTGAAGTTAGGGATTTCACCGTGATGCATGGGGAAGATGCCTATGGGGAATTTAGTATTGGCTAGAGTATTCCTGGGCATGTTCAAGCTCTGGACGTGAACAAATAGTTTGGTTTTTCTAAAAAAGGTATGACTACCTCGGCAAACTCACTAGAGTGATTTCTAGGGTTTGACAACTTGGAAAATGCGTCAAACGAGGTAATCTTGGATAGTACAAAGCTCATGAGGTTTTCATGAGCCAATTTACAGGAATGAACACAAATACCTAGCTCACATGCAATCTGGAGGAAGATTAAATACATCATCATTGTCACTTTCAATGTTGGACAACACATTAATACATTCATAGTTGGGACCGCTAGGACCGCAAAGCACAATGGAGCAGCAAGAAAAGTATATTCGCTACTAACCAGAGCAGTAGTATAAAAGGGACACTAGTTGTAACAGTAGTAATGAGTTCCACTCCCTCCAACTCCTTTCTATTACCTTCAACTGCTATATGTGTCTGTGAGCAACTTAGTCTCTTTACCAGACTTAAACCCCTTCACAGTTGGATTTTCCTAGATGTTCCCTTGTTAACAGAGTTTTTTTAGTGTGGAACGAAGGTTTCCTAACATCATGAAGGCTTGACGACCTAGATGACGGTCGACACGCCAAGACACTGATTGAAAGGTTAGACACCTTGCGAGACGTTGCACCTACTTTGGGTTGGGCTCTGTCAGGTTTCAGTTGCTGAGATATTCAAAGGTTGTTTCTGAGCTTGTACGTAGTCTTGTTGTACATTGTATTCTTCAAATACAATCAGAGCAAGCATTTCTTGGCACATCAAATGTCTTGGCACGATAACAAAACCAAAAACACCTTTGCTGTAGTTTTCCAAATTTTAACATGCATAAAGATTCAAATTTGAACAAATCCAAATCAAACTAAAAATCATCTCATAATTATTTCTTTAAGAGACGCTAGATAAAAGTACGAGATGTTAATTCACACACAGTTTTTTATTATTATTGAATTAGAAACATAATTTTGTACTTAGTTTTTTTTTTAAAGTAGGTGACGTAGTAATGATATTGCATTGCATCGTTACATTCACATATGTTTTATTTGAACAAAGTTTCTAATCGGTAATTCTAATTCAAACTATATTTGTTCCCAATCGTTGAAAATAATATATGACAAACAACATCAAACATATTTCTTATATTGTGGGCCAATATGATTAATCCATGAAAACATAATTAACAGAGATGGTCTTTGATTTACCTTGAAGACCAGTTAATTGAAAAATAGCAAATTTAGTCTATTTGTGTATTGTATGAAGTTGATAAGATTTCAAAAAAAGGATTTTCAATTGAGAGGAAAACTATTTTACTTGAAAATTATTATTAATTATCTTAATTTATTTTCATTTACCTATTCATGAAATGTTTAAGCCAGATATTTTGCAAAAAGACTATATCTATTCACATTGTTGCATTGGTTTGTTTTGTTTTTTGTTTCTTTTATTTCACACATCTATACACACCGTTTGTCATATTTCATTGATTTCACTCGTGCTATTTTTACCTATGATATTAAAAAAACTTCCCACTTGCAGAAATGCTTCAAATTCAAATATTAGTTAATTATGTATTGCTTTTGTGGTGGAATGTTCCATATCCATCCTGTTTTGGACATTGAGTAATTTTATCACGCTTCACAACGAGTTTGTGTTTGAACGGAAGTCATCAATAGATTGACCAGATTTAAATGCAATTCACTTGGTTTTGTATGTATGTTTAATTTTTGTAGGCTTTTACGACAGGTGTTTTGACAATTTCAAATCCTCCAGTAACATCCCTTAATATTTCACTTTTTACCAGAAAATTCCTTCTTTTTGTTTTTCAAACCCCAAATATTTTAATTTTTACCTTGGAATTAATGTTTCCCATGCATTCTATAATGTTAATTGGCATCATATGTGGAAAATTCAAGGAAAAGACATTAGAATCTAAATGCGAAAAATGAAAATGTATCAAAAGCATCCAGCATTGTGTTGCATTTGGAAATTTTGGTCTATAGAACATTTTTCTATATTTACATGAATGCATTTGTGGTATTATTATCCACCACAAAATTCTTGAATGATTGTTCAAGTAGAGTTTCTATTTGATGGGATACTCTTGTCTCTTACAAGAGGTGCAGAATATTTCTGTTGCGACTACTGTTGTTTGAAAACTTGATCCACCGACAACGGATAGCCGTTCATCGTCGCCATTCACTTGAGCTGGCCGCTGTCATGTTGGCTGCATTCGAGCGTGTGGGAAGCAGGGACGTGTACAATATCACTCAAACCTTGCGGCCCTTGCTCTACTTGAAGGGTGATCCTCTCGTTGCGCACTAGGATTCAATGCGGGCGGTGTGAAGAAAACGAATCCGAAAGCGTTTGCGAAGACGGCTGTGAGTTGTTCAAGGTCACGAAAGCCGACGCGAAGTTTACCTTTGCTGACGGGGCCCAATACGACAAACGGTCTCTGGACTTTTGGGACGGGACAGCTTGTTAAGACGTGCTGAACTGTCGCTATGATTCTAACTTTAATCCGCGAATTTTCCTTCTACTTACTATACACCCTGAAAAATGGGGAGAAAACAAAAACAAGATACCCGTCTTTGGGAAGAGGCAAACGTTTCTGAATCAAAAAAAAAAACACAAAAATAGCATCTAGTATTCCCAATTACCCATAAATCATACATATTAATTTTATTCAATCCTAGCCTTTGTGGCCACGTGACTTCTGTTTTTCAAAACATGTTCACAACATACCACAATTAAAGTAAGAGAAACAAGAGAATGTTGCACGCAAAGCGTGCACAGGGTTACGAAGTAACGATTTTTACACCGTTAAGAAAACGATGGTTACCTTATGAAACAGAGAGAAGGGTTTGCCAAGGGGGATTTGCCTTCTTAAAGAAATGTACGCATTTTCGAAAACGTCTTGAAGCCAATTCATTAGTCTAGTCTCGGAACCACGAATCAACCCACCACATAGAAAGGGAATTGCGTCATGACTAAAGCCAACATTCCTTGCTATGTTCTTGAAAAAGTATAACACATAGTTTACAGAATATATTTGTAAGCATAAAAGGGCGGAATGACCATGTACCCATCGTTCGGAACAATAAGCCTGATCTGCCCCTCGCTCGGAACAATAAGCCTGATCCCCCCCTCGCTCGGAACAATAAGCCTGATCCCCCCC
Organism: Penium margaritaceum; assembly: GCA_023375785.1. Taxonomy (NCBI): domain Eukaryota; kingdom Viridiplantae; phylum Streptophyta; class Zygnematophyceae; order Desmidiales; family Peniaceae; genus Penium; species Penium margaritaceum. Next base: position 3,565 of record SZWC01027818.1, on the reverse strand, counting down.
TCGCTCGGAACAATAAGCCTGATCCTCCCCTCGCTCGGAACAATAAGCCTGATTCGCCCCTCCGTCGGAACAATAAGCCTGATTTGCCCCTTCGACACAGTCGTGATGGAGGGCATGCCCGCTTTCGCCATGCTTAGCCAGCGACATGCGTCGCTGTTTGAGCATGGTGAAAGCTGAGGGGCGGATGGGGCTTATTTTTGCCGGACAGGGGCGAATGGGGCTTATTGTTCCGACGAAGGGGTATATGGGGCTTATTGTTCCGACGGAGGGGTATATGAGGGTCATGGGTAACAAAACAGAGGGGGAATCAACATTTTTACCGAACAGAAAATGTATGAATAAGAATCTTTACTAGGTAACACTATTTTTTTATTGTTTAATCTAATATGGTTTACCCATCTGCTCTTGTATGCGTATATGAATTACTATGTGTATTTGTGCACGTACTTAAACATTTCTACTTATGTTTCTATGGTAATCTAATCTCTCAATCCCATAGGTATCCATATCTGGATATCTATTTGTGAATTTGTACATGTCAACATCTGTGCCTATGTTTGCGCTTATATGTATATCCATATACGTACATGCTTTAATGAAAATATATCTAAACTTGCACTCATGACTAGTTTTGATCTCTAAGTCAATATCTCTATATGTATCTCAGTTTTTCATCTTTAAGTAT
>SZWC01027817.1:5579-20918 GCA_023375785.1 Penium margaritaceum | reverse complement strand
ATCAGCAGCAGCTGCAGCAGGCAACAGGAGCAACAACAGCAGCAGCAGCAACACCAGCAGCAGCAGCGGCGGCGGCGGCGGCAGCGGCAGCAGCAGGAGCAGAAGCAGCAACAGCAGCAGCAGCAGCAGCAGCAGCAGCAGAAGAAGAAGAAGAAGAAGAAGAAGAAGAAGAAGAAGAAGAAGAAGAAGAAGAAGAAGAAGAAGAAGAAGAAGAAGAAGAAGAAGAAGAAGGAGGAGGAGGAGGAGGAGAAGAAGAAGAAGAAGAAGAAGAAGAAGAAGAAGAAGAAGAAGAAGAAGAAGGAGCATCATTTTTTAGCAGCAGCAGCAGCAGCAACAGTGACTTGAACATCGCAACACTCAGGACACTTAGGCACACGTTATGGCTGTCTTCAGAGATATCGCCACCGATGACTGGAGTGCGCCTGCTTCTGACGTGGAAGCAAATGGTGATGGAGTGGCATCAGCAGCGGCAGCGGTGGCAGAATGGACAGAGCTGCAGAACCGGCAATACCGCGTGTGCCCTCTCTATGACATGCATGGGCAGTGGAAGGTGAGCTCTTTGGCCACTCTATGAGACGTGTGGAGAATGGCGATTGAAAGAAACTGAAGGAATGATGAAGGCACTGGCCGATGACAAGTAACTGCTGGCAGGTATCGAAGCGGGGTACTGATGCCATACTTCTGTTTTTATTACTGCTACTAGTGCTGATGCAGAAGCAGCAGCAGCAAAAGCAGCAACAGCTGCTGCTTCTGCTGCTGCTGCAGTGGCGGCAGCAGTGGCGATGGCAGCAGCAGCAGCAGCAGCAGCAGCAGCAGCAGCAGCAGCAGCAGCAGTAGCAGGAGCACAAGCAGTGGCGGCAGCGGCGGCATCAGCATCAGTAGGAGCAGCAGCAGCGGCGATGGCAGCAGCAGCAGTAGCAGCAACAGCAGCAGCAGCAGCAGCAGCAGCAGCAGCAGCAGCAGCAGCAGCAGCAGCAGCAGCAGCATGAGAAGCAGTGAATGCGTGACGCTACCACAAAATGCTGATGTTACTAGCATCAGCATTTTTTGGTCCACAAAATGCTGATGCTAGTAACATCAGCATTTTGTGGCGACGGCCGCAAATTGTGGCCGTTGCCATAAGGTATCGATCAGGCTTATGTGGCTGCTCCACTCTCCTCTTTCACCCACTGCAGGAGCTGCGGTGAAGCAGGCACATGGTGTTGTACGCGGAGACTGTCTGTTTCAGACAGAGGTTTCTGAGCAAGGGGCCCTTCATTGAGATTGTTTCATTCTGGTGACTGTGGTCATGGCATGCTGTTTTCAACGGTGCAGGATTTACAACTGAGCCGGCAAGTGGTGGCGTGCGCTCCGTTCGGTGGACCCATTGCGGTCCTGGATTCTGGTGCTGGGACGGTTTTGACCCGCAGCAGCAGCAGCATCCGCATATTCAGCGCGGCAGGGATGCTGCTGTCGCAGTTGACGTGGAGGAGCGTGGGCGGGCATGTGGTTGCTCTGGGATGGACTGCGGAGCTCCGACTCGTTGTCGTCGTGGAGGATGGCTCCATTCTTCAGGTGAAGACTGATCATAATCGACTCCAGAGTCTCGAACCCAGGCGCTTTGCAAGGCAATCTGAGATGTTTTCTTGCCATCCTGGTTGGATTTCCTCGTTGAGCCTGCTCTTGTTGTCGTTGTTGTTCAAGGATGTGTATGTCATGTATGTGGGAATGAGAAAACAATCTTGTCCCGTCCAGACTTGTTAACGTTTTGTCGTGGAGGACGGCTCCGTTTTGCAGGTGAAGTCTAAGAGTGGTCGGTCGTTGTGCGCAGGTGAGATTCGGTTGCCTCGTTAAGGCGGAAGTGGAGAGCGTGGATGGAAGTAGATAGATGTGTGGGAGAAGATGGTGGGGATGTTATGTGTGCTAGAGGATTGATACGAAGAGATGGGTGGGATAAGATGGAAGGGATAAGTAAGGAGCGGCAAACAGGATTTTTTCCCCAGGTCGCACTGCACATTGTGTCGATGTTGAACCCTCATACGTCCCGTGTACAGCATCACAGGAGCTTGAACTTGTGTCCAGAAGTCCTTGATGATATCTCGTGAGATTTTCAGTAGCCACAGTCTCGTTTGCCGTGCCTTAGGGAGAAGATGGTTGGGGTACTGAGTCATCAGACGCAGTGATTCATTTTGGTGTGATTCAGACTAGTGGGTAGATAGGTCAACATGGGTTGCTGCTGTCGCCCCCGCAACCGCATCAGCTTCGCTCCCAAGGCACTGACTTTCCTCCTACCGTGTGCGCTATCCTTGCCCAACCACCGTCCTCCTACCGTGTTCGTTATCCTTGCCCAACCACTGTCCTCCTACCGTGTTCGTTATCCTTGCCCAACCACCGTCCTCCTACCATGTTCGTTATCCTTGCCCAACCACCGTCCTCCTACCGTGTTCGTTATCCTTGCCCAACCACCGTCCTCCTACCGTGTGCGCTATCCTTGCCCAACCACTTTCCGGGAGATGAGGATGTCCTTCATTGTTGTTCGAAACCTGTTCCCCCTTCGCTGTGCCTCCGCGGCTGCAGTTCTCTCTGCAAGGCGAGCAACTTCCCGGAAAGATCGTTCTCGGCACAAGCATGTCGGCGGTGACGGACGCGGTGTTCTTTGGCCGCTCTGGCGTGGCATGTGTGACCGCGGACCAGCAGCTGCTTGTTGTGCCTGATGTCGAGGTCAGAGCTTCTCGTTTTTGTAATGTGTGTGGTTTTTTTCTCTGGGTTGTTTGCTCATTGCCCGGGGGACAGAGCGTGATTTTTCAGTAAATGCAGCAGGAAGTCGTCAAGCGGCGAGTACGGGCAACCGCTGCCTCTCATACGAGAATGTGAGGATTGAGGGATTGCTGCTGCTGCTGGTGCATGTGATGCAATTGCCTTACAGGCAATCAGCTCTTTGTCTGTGGATCAGTTGACTTAGCTTGGATGGCGCCAACGTGTCTTCGTGGCTTCCATCCATCTTCCATGTATTGTTTTTTTGTTGGTGGTGGTGGTCTATGTTGCAAATTTCGGTGGGCCAAAAATTTCTGTCATGAATTTCGGTCAAAATTTCGGGGCTCCCTCAGGAGAGAAATGGCCGAAATTTCGGTCTCCCTAAAGTTTAACTAAAAATTTTAATTTTAAAGCTTGAACTCCCTGAAAACGGCCACATATGGCGGATTTCGCCCATTTTGAGGTCAGATACAAGCTCAGGAGTAGTCTTTTACTTTAGAAACCACCCCCTTTTGACCCCAAAATGAAGCAAAAATTTTAGAATTTTTTTATTCAAATTTTAAAAAGTTAAGGTACCCCTGGCCAAAATTTCGGCCCGAAGTATTTCGGTCCGTAATTTCGGGGCTTAAATTAGTGGAAATTACCGAAATTTGCATCATAGGTGGTGGTGGTGGTGGTGGTGGTGCTGGTGCTGGTGGCATTGGCATTGGTCGTAGTAGTGGTGGTGGTGGTGGTGGCGGCTTTGGTGGCGACATCGGCGGCGGTAGCTCTGGTTTTGGTGGTGGTGGTGCTGTTGCTGGCCTTGGCTGTTTGTCCATCATCTCTGGAACAGATCCAATTTGCTGCTGTGTGGTTGATATGTTTTGACTGCTCCCTTGAAACTGCATGCCCAGTTGCAGGATCCGGAAATCGTCACGTNACTGCTGGCATTGGCATTGGTCGTAGTAGTGGTGGTGGTGGCGGCTTTGGTGGCGACATCGGCGGCGGTAGCTCTGGTTTTGGTGGTGGTGGTGCTGTTGCTGGCCTTGGCTGTTTGTCCATCATCCCTGGAACAGATCCAATTTGCTGCTGTGTGGTTGATATGTTTTGACTGCTCCCTTGAAACTGCATGCCCAGTTGCAGGATCCGGAAATCGTCACGTTACCCGACGTGCACTTGCCCGCTGGCATGTCCTGCATGGTTGGCGTTGGTCCAACTGCCGCTGCTGCTCCTGCTGCTGCTGCAGACGCCGACAAAGCAGCTGTGGTGACTGCAACATCGCCTGCTGTCATCGTCGCGTCTGGCACTTCGCTGCTGAGAGTCGATCCGAGCGGCGTCCACAATGCTGTATGTGCCTTCTTCTCTCCCATAAACACTGTTCCAAGTTATGAACATTGAGTTAAGGTTCTATGGTATCGTTGTCGTGTCAGTCATGCTGTCGGCTATCTCCTGTCGATCATAACGGCGTCCATTCTACAGCAGAGCAGAATGTAGAGATCCAAGACTTTTTGTCTTGTCTCGACTCCTCTCGTCTGGTCTGGTCTGGTCTCATCTCATCCCGTCCTATTCCATCCCATCCCGTCCCGTCCCTTCCTGTCCCATCCTGTCTGGTTCTGTCCCCTCCATCCCCTCCCATCCCGTCGTATCCCCTCCCATACTCTTGTGCAACGCAGAAGATGACGCAACGTATTGCAGTGTGTCGCATCCTGACGTCTAGCATCCTGCTGTGCTGAATCATGCCTGATAGCGATTTCTCCATCACTCTGCAAAGCACTCAAGAGTCAACTTCGCTGCGGGGCCATGCCGTGTCACTGTGCGTCTCGTCACCTGACATCATCGTCCATCATGTCATGTCACGTCTCACTACACCGACTCGTGTGAAGATGAGACGATTGTGGGCTGAATGGAGGGGGGGCGGAGTGGGGAGGGGGGTGGGGAGGCGTTGGGAGTCATGTTTGAATGCATGCGATGGAATTTTGGACAGGAGCATGCACAGTGAAATCCTTCGTGCTGTAGAAGCTGTCAGGAAAGAAGTTGGCTGGTCAATCTGCACGTGGAAGATTTGTGTCGAAACGCAGAGCAGGCTGTGACGAGATAAGGTCGTACACGATGTTGCCCTTGCCATGCAGAACATGCTGTGATGCGATGAAAGTCGTACACGATGTTGCCCTTGCCATGCAGAACAGGCTGTGACGAGATAAAAGTCGTACACGATGTTGCCCTTGCCATGCAGAACAGGCTGTGACGAGATAAAAGTCATACACGATGTTGCCCTTGCCATGCAGAACAGGCTGTGACGAGATAAAAGTCGTACACGATGTTGCCCTTGCCATGCAGAACAGGCTGTGACGCGATAAAAGTCGTACACGATGTTGCCCTTCCCATGCCTGGCAGGCTCTGTCAGGCGTGGGCAGCATCGAGCGTATGGCGCTGTCGCCGAGCGGCAGTCTGCTGGCGTGCTTTGCTTCGGACGGTATGGTGCACGTCGTGTTGGTCGACTCTCTCGAAGCCTTGTCCAGCTTCGACTCGCAGGTGAGCTGGTGGAAATCCTGCACGCCGCGCAAAACATATTCGGTCAATTCTCCTGAGGTTGTATGAATCTCGGACTCACGAACCATCGCACCTGACAAAGAGGCGGGTGAATGTGTGTTCAACTTCGGAAAACCCTCTCGGAGCAGAAGGAAAAAAGCTCCTTTCATGACATGGCATACCGCATGTGGTCATGGCAGACAGCCTTGAAGCAGCCTTGAGCTTCGACTCGCAGGTGAGGTGTTGGTGTTTCTCAGACTTGTTGCAGGTTGTCTGAGAAACAGCAACAGGACTTCCCGGAAACTGCATTTGGTGCTAACGCCTTGGGCATACCTTCTGGCATGGGTTTCAGCAACAGCAGCATGTTGCATGTGCTAGCTACTCTGGCGAGTCATGTGCAGGTGCAGTTGCGCCCCGCGTTGCAGAGTAGTGACACAATGCTCTGGCATTAGCACTGGCACAGTTGTCCGATGCCATGACTTGACATGACATGTCATGACATGGCATGGCATGACACGATATGACATGGAATAACATGACATGACATAACATGACATGACATGGCATGGCCTTGCATTATATAACATCACATGACATCACATGCCATGACATGACATGACATGGCATGGCATGACACGATATGACATGGAATAACATGACATGACATAACATGACATGACATGGCATGGCCTTGCATTATATAACATCACATGACATCACATGCCATGACATGACATGACATGGCATGGCCTGACTTATAATGACATGACACGAGAGAACTCGACCATGCCATATTGTGTCACAGTGGCATGGCACAATGCGACCTATTGTGCAAATTTGTGAGATGCTATGCAAGATGGCATGAGTACGGTGTTGGTCGCACACACNACATGACATGACATGACATGACATGACATGACATGACATGGCATGGCCTGACTTATAATGACATGACACGAGAGAACTCGACCATGCCATATTGTGTCACAGTGGCATGGCACAATGCGACCTATTGTGCAAATTTGTGAGATGCTATGCAAGATGGCATGAGTACGGTGTTGGTCGCACACACCTATGCTGACAACTGACACCTGCTGCCCCCTGCTGAGGATGCGTCCCCTGCTGCTGGCCTCTACATCTCCAACCTATCCTACCCGCAATCCCTGTAGCATGTGGATCTCCTCATACTCTATCCACGTGCCGCTAGCATCTCGATACAACCCGTGTGAACGCCTTCGACATGTGGAGGGATTGCATTGTCTAGTCACAACTTCTGTTGCTGCTTTGCATCGACTCGGGGCTGACGTGTCATGAAATAGCATGCCACACCATGGGACGGCGTTGCATGACGTCCTGTACAGTGCAGGTTTGTGCGATTCCAGACGAGATGGCGTGGTGCGGGGAGGATGCAGTGCTTGTGTACCACCGCAGCGCCAACAGCCTCCTCCTCGTCGGCCCTGGCGATGGAGTACCTCTGCTGGGTTGGGAGGAGCTGCTGGTAGAGGAGCTGTGGAACAGCAGCAGCAGCATTAGCATCAAGGGGGGTGGTGCCGTCGGCAGGGACGGTGGAGGTGGTGGAATAGGTGTTGGTGGAGGGATGGCTGCACGGAAGGACGATGGTGAGGATGATGCGGTGGTCATTGTCTCGGAGATGGATGGCGCTCGGCTGCTGTCGTCGCGGCGATCCGTGCTGGTGCAAAGGGTGCCGGACCCAGTGGTGGCGGCGTTTGCGGTGGGGAGCACCGCGCCTTCCGCGCTGCTTCTTGACGCGTTTGCTCAGTTTGAGAGCAAGTCTGTGAAGGTTCGTGTCTCATGCACGTGTTGCGTTGCGTTCAACATGACGACAGCGACAGGGTCCGCACATGACCATAACCATGCCCACGACGATGATCCATGACCATGACTATGACCGCCATGTCCTTTACCATGACTACAATCACGAACGACTATGCCTCCACCATTACCATGACAACAACCATTACCAGGCCCATGTCCATGACCATGACAATGATCATGACCATGACCATGACCATGACCATGACCATGACGGTGACCATGACCATGACCATGACCATGACCATGACCATGACCATGACCATGACCATGACCATGACCATGACCATGACCATGACCATGACCATGACCACAACCCTGGCCACGACAAAAAACTTGGTTGTGACCATGACCATGGCCATAGCCATGACCATGATCACAACCATGACCATGGCCATGACCATGACCATGACCATGACCATGACCATGACGATGCCGATGACCAGGAACTTCATCATGCCTGAGGGTGAGTTTGGGTGTTGTCGCATTGACCTGGACTGTCCTCAAAACCCCCATGCCATTACCATGACGATGTCACGGCCCTGACCAGGACCGAGAACATGATCATCGCTAGGACCACAACTCCGTCATGACCGTGACCATGACAATCACCAGGATAATCACTGTGAAATGACCACGATCATGAGAATGACTGGAACAGTGACCCTCACAAAAAAGCAGGACTGGAACAGTCCTGCTTTTTTGTGCACACTGTTTCCCACAAAGTGTAGCAGCTTCCTCTTCACTGTGCTACTGTGAACTGGATTTGCCATCAAGATAGGAAATACAAGTCTTGGGCACTATGCAAAAGGTTGAATCGCAGGACGCAAGTGTATGAGCTCCCCGTGCAGATCGCATAAAGACATCTCTCTTCTTGCTGTCCACATGATGCAGCAGCTCTGCTTTGCCACCCCGGATGTCATGGGCAGGATCTTCAGAAGCACTGAACCCATCCGATGGCGTCCGCTGCATACGCTGCTGCCCCCGAGATCTTGCGTGGCTCAGCCTCCATGCTCCCCTCTCCTCCCCCCAAATCTCCTATGAGTTTTCTCTCTACCCTCTCTCCGTCCTGCCTGCAACCAGGCAGACGAGAGCGTGCGGCTTCTTGGTCCCAGCATGCTGGCAGCAGTAGAGGCCTGCATCGACGCAGCAGCGCAGCAGGTGGACGTTGCGAGTCAGCAGGCTCTACTGAGTGCCGCCGTGTATGGCCGCTCCTTCTGCAAGTGAGTGTGAGAGTGTGAAGTATTCTGGTGGAGAAATTCGTGAGTTTGGGGCCTCGAATTTGCGAATTATGCGTGAAGTCACGAACTTCACGAATTTTCGCGAATTTACACGAATTCGCGAGAGTGTAAATTCGCAAATTCGTGAGAGTGTAAATTCACGAACTTGAGTGTGAGAGTGTGAAGGCTTTTGGTGGTTTCAGTTTATGGTTAAGTGTATGGCTGCTCCTTCTGCAAGTGAGTGTGAGAGTGTGAAGGCTTTGGTGGTTTCAGTTTATGGTTAAGTGTATGGCCGCTCCTTCTGCAAGTGAGTGTGAGAGTGTGAAGGCTTTTGGTGGTTTCAGTTTATGGTTAAGTGTATGGCCGCTCCTTCTGCAAGTGAGTGTGAGAGTGTGAAGGCTTTTGGTGGTTTCAGTTTATGGTTAAGTGTATGGCCGCTCCTTCTGCAAGTGAGTGTGAGAGTGTGAGTGCTTTTGTGGTTTCAGTTTATGGTTAAGTGTATGGCCGCTCCTTCTGCAAGTGAGTGTGAGAGTGTGAAGGCTTTTGGTGGTTTCAGTTTATGGTTAAGTGTATGGCCGCTCCTTCTGCAAGTGAGTGTGAGAGTGTGAAGGCTTTTGGTGGTTTCAGTTTATGGTTAAGTGTATGGCCGCTCCTTCTGCAAGTGAGTGTGAGAGTGTGAAGGCTTTTGGTGGTTTCAGGTTATGGTTAAGTGTATGGCCGCTCCTTCTGCAAGTGAGTGTGAGAGTGTGAAGGCTTTTGGTGGTTTCAGTTTATGGTTAAGTGTATGGCCGCTCCTTCTGCAAGTTGAGTGGGTCCGAACTCGAATTTCGAATTGGCGAATTAATTCGCGAATTCGAATATTCGAATTTGTGGTTTGGGGCCTCGAATCTGTTCGCGAATTATTCGTGAAGTCGCGAACTTCACGAATTTTCTCGAGTTTTCTCGAATTTCACGAATTTACACGAATTTACACGAGTTTACATGAATTTTCATGAATTATGCCAGATTTGTTCATGTACCTCCACAAAAAATGGTACCACGTCGCCCCGAAAGTCGGTGGTAAAGAGGACATGACTGCTGGTTTCTTCTTGCGAAGGGAATAGTGTGCCAAAGTATGGCAGAGAAGAAGGCCAAGTTGCTATTATAACGGGCAAAATCTGGTACATAGTGGTCGAATTCGATTTTTATTCGATTTGTGGATGAATTTTCATTCACGAATTCCATTCGAATTTTAGAAATATACAAATTCGAACTCGAATTTTCACGAATTTCACGAATTTTATTCGAGCCTGGAAGACTGCCAATTCTCAAATTCGAATTTGGGGTCAAAATTCGCGACTTATCCGAATTCGGACTCTCACACTGTGTGAGAGTGTGAATGATTTGGTGGTTTCAGTTTATGGTCAAGTGTATGGCCGCTCCTTCTGCAAGTTGAGTGTGAGAGTGTGAAAGCCTTGATGGTTCAAAGTTTATGGTTGTCTGTAGAAATGGTCTGGGACTTCACGACATGATGCATCACGTCATGCAAGTCTACTACGGCTCCCTCGCTGGCTGCGCGAGGTGGCGCTTGAGGCTTGTCATGCTCAAGCCTTTGGCCCTTGGCTTGTCATGCTCAAGCCTTTGGCCCTTGGATTGTCATGCTCAAGCCTTTGGCCCTTGGATTGTCATGCTCAAGCCTTTGGCCCTTGGCTTGTCATGCTCAAGCCTTTGGCCCTTGGCTTGTCATGCTCAAGCCTTTGGCCCTTGGCTTGTCATGCTCAAGCCTTTGGCCCTTGGATTGTCATGCTCAAGCCTTTGGCCCTTGGTTTGTCATGCTCAAGCCTTTGGCCCTTGGCATGTCATGCTCAAGCCTTTGGCCCTTGGCTTGTCATGCTGAAGCCTTTGGCCCTTGGCTTGTCATGCTCAGGCCTGTGGCCCTTGGCTTGTCATGCTCAAGCCTTCGGCCCTTGGCTTGTCATGCTCAAGCCTTGGGCCTTGGCTTGTCATGCTCAAGCCTTTGGCCCTTGGATTGTCATGCTCAAGCCTTTGGCCCTTGGTTTGTCATGCTCAAGCCTTTGGCCCTTGGCATGTCATGCTCAAGCCTTTGGCCCTTGGCTTGTCATGCTGAAGCCTTTGGCCCTTGGCTTGTCATGCTCAGGCCTGTGGCCCTTGGCTTGTCATGCTCAAGCCTTCGGCCCTTGGCTTGTCATGCTCAAGCCTTGGGCCTTGGCTTGTCATGCTCAAGCCTTTGGCCCTTGGATTGTCATGCTCAAGCCTTTGGCCCTTGGTTTGTCATGCTCAAGCCTTTGGCCCTTGGCATGTCATGCTCAAGCCTTTGGCCCTTGGCTTGTCATGCTGAAGCCTTTGGCCCTTGGCTTGTCATGCTCAGGCCTGTGGCCCTTGGCTTGTCATGCTCAAGCCTTCGGCCCTTGGCTTGTCATGCTCAAGCCTTGGGCCTTGGCTTGTCATGCTCAAGCCTTTGGCCCTTGGATTGTCATGCTCAAGCCTTTGGCCCTTGGTTTGTCATGCTCAAGCCTTTGGCCCTTGGCATGTCATGCTCAAGCCTTTGGCCCTTGGCTTGTCATGCTGAAGCCTTTGGCCCTTGGCTTGTCATGCTCAGGCCTGTGGCCCTTGGCTTGTCATGCTCAAGCCTTCGGCCCTTGGCTTGTCATGCTCAAGCCTTGGGCCTTGGCTTGTCATGCTCAAGCCTTTGGCCCTTGGATTGTCATGCTCAAGCCTTTGGCCCTTGGTTTGTCATGCTCAAGCCTTTGGCCCTTGGCATGTCATGCTCAAGCCTTTGGCCCTTGGCTTGTCATGCTGAAGCCTTTGGCCCTTGGCTTGTCATGCTCAGGCCTGTGGCCCTTGGCTTGTCATGCTCAAGCCTTCGGCCCTTGGCTTGTCATGCTCAAGCCTTGGGCCTTGGCTTGTCATGCTCAAGCCTTTGGCCCTTGGATTGTCATGCTCAAGCCTTTGGCCCTTGGTTTGTCATGCTCAAGCCTTTGGCCCTTGGCATGTCATGCTCAAGCCTTTGGCCCTTGGCTTGTCATGCTGAAGCCTTTGGCCCTTGGCTTGTCATGCTCAGGCCTGTGGCCCTTGGCTTGTCATGCTCAAGCCTTCGGCCCTTGGCTTGTCATGCTCAAGCCTTGGGCCTTGGCTTGTCATGCTCAAGCCTTTGGCCCTTGGATTGTCATGCTCAAGCCTTTGGCCCTTGGTTTGTCATGCTCAAGCCTTTGGCCCTTGGCATGTCATGCTCAAGCCTTTGGCCCTTGGCTTGTCATGCTGAAGCCTTTGGCCCTTGGCTTGTCATGCTCAGGCCTGTGGCCCTTGGCTTGTCATGCTCAAGCCTTCGGCCCTTGGCTTGTCATGCTCAAGCCTTGGGCCTTGGCTTGTCATGCTCAAGCCTTTGGCCCTTGGATTGTCATGCTCAAGCCTTTGGCCCTTGGTTTGTCATGCTCAAGCCTTTGGCCCTTGGCATGTCATGCTCAAGCCTTTGGCCCTTGGCTTGTCATGCTGAAGCCTTTGGCCCTTGGCTTGTCATGCTCAGGCCTGTGGCCCTTGGCTTGTCATGCTCAAGCCTTCGGCCCTTGGCTTGTCATGCTCAAGCCTTGGGCCTTGGCTTGTCATGCTCAAGCCTTTGGCCCTTGGATTGTCATGCTCAAGCCTTTGGCCCTTGGTTTGTCATGCTCAAGCCTTTGGCCCTTGGCATGTCATGCTCAAGCCTTTGGCCCTTGGCTTGTCATGCTGAAGCCTTTGGCCCTTGGCTTGTCATGCTCAGGCCTGTGGCCCTTGGCTTGTCATGCTCAAGCCTTCGGCCCTTGGCTTGTCATGCTCAAGCCTTGGGCCTTGGCTTGTCATGCTCAAGCCTTTGGCCCTTGGATTGTCATGCTCAAGCCTTTGGCCCTTGGTTTGTCATGCTCAAGCCTTTGGCCCTTGGCATGTCATGCTCAAGCCTTTGGCCCTTGGCTTGTCATGCTGAAGCCTTTGGCCCTTGGCTTGTCATGCTCAGGCCTGTGGCCCTTGGCTTGTCATGCTCAAGCCTTCGGCCCTTGGCTTGTCATGCTCAAGCCTTGGGCCTTGGCTTGTCATGCTCAAGCCTTTGGCCCTTGGATTGTCATGCTCAAGCCTTTGGCCCTTGGTTTGTCATGCTCAAGCCTTTGGCCCTTGGCATGTCATGCTCAAGCCTTTGGCCCTTGGCTTGTCATGCTCAAGCCTTTGGCCCTTGGCTTGTCATGCTCAAGCCTTTGGCCCTTGGCTTGTCATGCTCAAGCCTTGGCCATTGGCTTGTCATGCTCAAGCATTCGGCCCTTGGCTTGTCATGCTCAAGCCTTGGCCCTTGGCTTGTCATGCTCAAGCCTTTGGCCCTTGGCTTGTCATGCTCAAGCCTTTGGCCCTTGGCTTGTCATGCTCAAGCCTTTGGCCCTTGGCTTGTCATGCTCAAGCCTTTGGCCCTTGGCTTGTCATGCTCAAGCATTTGGCCATTAGCTTGTCATGCACAAGCCTTGGCCATTAGCTTGTCATGCACAAGCCTTGGCCATTAGCTTGTCATGCTCAAGCCTTGGCCATTGGCTTGTCATGCTCAAGCCTTGGCCATTGGCTTGTCATGCTCAAGCACTGGCCCTTGGCTTGTCATGCCCTCAGCCATTGCATGGAGCAGCAAGCGCAAAGTTGGGCAGCCTGGTGTGCCGTGAATAAATGTGTGTGCTGCTCGGGGACACCATGGATGCATGGTCTTGCGTTAGACGTTTTGCAAAACGTCTAGGTTTCTTATTGCTCGGGGACACTATGGATGCATGGTCTTGCGTTAGACGTTTTGCAAAACGTCTAGGTTTCTTATTGCTCGGGGACACCATGGATGCATGGTCTTGCGTTAGACGTTTTGCAAAACGTCTAGGTTTCTTATTGCTCGGGGACACCATGGATGCATGGTCTTGCGTCGAGCAGGCGAGTGCCCAGGGGCTCAGTATCCCATGTCACCGCAAGTTCCCGTGATCGTCCAAGCCGGAATGGCTTGGACATCGGCATCCTCACATGCTTTGCTAAGTTTGTTAAAAACTGTTTTGTGATCATGGGTCAAGCCCGCCATGTTCGCCACTGTGCATGTGCATGTGCATGTGCATGTGCATGTGCATGTGCATGTGCATGTACGTGGATTTGTGCATACATGAACTCATGTGCTTCTTCCTTCATGGGCATGTGCAAAGCACCTGCCATCCGTTGCAGGACGTTTCCACGGGACCTAATCCGCAGCATGTGCATGGTGCTGAGAGTGCTGAATGGTATCAGAGATGCCGATGCTGCTGGCGTACCGCTCACGTATGCACAATTCAAGGTGAGAATTTTGAGACATCGCAACATACCTTGCATCTGAGAAAGAGGGAGCACAAGTACATTTACTCCAAACAAGCAATTGAAGAATTATCCTAAAGAACACTACCAACAAGAAAAAAAAACAACAAACAAATAAACAAACAAAAAGAATGAAGGAGAAGGTAGGTTGGGTACTAGGACCCCGCCACTGGGAGTTGAAGCACTTTTGTTTTTAAGTGCCTTCAGCCTGGATTCAACCAGATGGGCTCTCCTTTTCTGCAACCAGATCTATTTGAGTTAAATCCGAAAAGAAAACGTCGAAGAATTTATGCATCACAGAGAATTTTCAAGACGCATGAAACGTTGACGATCTTACACCTATTTTTTCTTTTAATTGCAAGAATGCTTTTTTATAGCACATGGTGGGGAGGATGTCAATGTCCTGTGCGCCACCGCATGTAAGATGTGGTACAATCCACATCCACAGAAAAGAGAAAACAGGGTTAACGGGCAAGGCCCTGTGGCCAGGACCGCTACACACGGGCGTCCACCGGCTCGACGTAACAGAGGTCTGAGAGGGAAACCGGGGCCTGGAGCCACAGAGCTGGTGGACGCTGCTACAAGTCATGCCGGAGCTCCAGATCCGGATGGCCGTGGGCCACGCAAGCGTGGCGGATGACCGCGCACTGCCGCCAGACACCTGCAAGGAAGAGGCGCTGAGCGAAGTAGGCCACTGACCGGCTCGCCCAGGCTGTCAGGTTGTCCGGAGAGGCACCCTGATGACCCTGCTGAAGGCAAAGCTGGGAAAGGCGGTGAAGAAAATCCCACGCCGCTGGCCCGAGCCCGCCAAGCGTCTCCCAAGCAAGCGGGTGGAGCACCCATCCCAGGAGAAGGACAAGAGCCGGGTGGTACTTCGTCCGCTTGGCCTCCTCCGGGTGGCAGAGCGCACGTCCCTCTGAGGTGGCAGTGGCGCCCTGGGCATCCACGGTGGTGACGTCGATGACGCACATGGCTCCATGCTCCCTGTCCTCCAAAATGAGGTCCGGCCGTAGGGTGGTAGCGGCGGTCGGGAGGAGGCTGCTAGGCTCAACGCGCGTCGGCATAGTGTGCTCGCAGCAGATGCAGGCGAGCTCATCCCAGATGGCGTGGTGGACCTCCGTGATGAACCGGGACCCGCGCTGACGAGTCACAGGGGCAGGGGTGAGGCCACTGACACCTCAGTGCTCCAGGTAGCCGAGTGGGAGACGGAGCCAAAGCTGCGCGTGCAGACGAAAGTCTGCTGAGGAGAGTTGGACTCGGTCGTGGGGCCCGGTCGGGGAAGCCTGTAGCCACAGCACCGCGCCCTGAGAGCCCACTGCCCAACACCGGCGGACAAGTGAGCGCCGGCACTCCGTGGCATGGTGGGGCAGGCTCCGCTGTTGCGAGGGGCAGGCACAATGTCGAATCGCCGCGTCTCCGACATCGTGGACCCAGGAGTGGTGGAGGTCGTGGTAGAAGTCAGCGCTGAGCTGCTGGTAGATGTGGCAGGGGGCCCCCATCTGCAGCTCCGACAAGGAGGGCAAGCAAGTCTGCACCGCGGCCGGAAGAAGGGCCATCGCCGCATCCCGAAGAGGCCTGAGAAGGGAAGGTGCGGAGCGAGCTGGGAGCAGCGGGCCGAAAAGCGCCAGAAGATCCGGCAGCAGACTCGCTGATGCCGCAACATATGCCAAAGGGGCCCGAGAGCGTGCACCGAACAAACCACAGCCGCCATCGCGGAAGC
>SZWC01027816.1:18608-29402 GCA_023375785.1 Penium margaritaceum | reverse complement strand
TCAGCGTTGTGCCAGAGTTGTGCCAGAGTTGTACCAGAGTTGTGCCAGAGTTGTGCCAGAGTTGTGGCAGAGTTGTGGCTGAGTTGTGCCAGAGTACTGCCAGCATTGTGCCAGAGTTTTGCCAGAATTGTTCCAGAGATGTGCAATAGTTGTGCCAGATTTGTGCCAGATTTGTGCCATAGTTGTGCCAAAGTTGTACCAAATTTGTGCCAGAGTTGTGCCAGAGTTGTGCCAGAGTTGTGCCAGAGTTGTACCAGAGTTGTGCTAGAGTTGTGCTAGAGTTGTGCAAGGTTTGTGCCACAGTTTTTCCAAAGTTGTGCCAGAGTTATGCCAAAGGTGTGCCAGAATTGTGCGAGAGTTGTGAAAGAGTTGTGCCAGAGTTGTACCAGGGTTGTGCCAGATTTTGTGCTAATGTTGTGTCAGAGTTGTCCTAGAGGTAAGCCAGAGTTTTGCGAGAGTTGTTCCAGAGTTGGGCCAAAGTTGTGCAGGAGTTGTGCAAGAGTTGTGCAAGAGTTGTGCAAGAGCTGTGCCAGATTTGTGCCAGAGTTGTGCGAGAGGATGAGGGAGGTGGAAGTGCTTGCAGAGGCTGCGATGATGAGGGACGGCAAATGGCCGGCGGTAGGAAGGTTCAAAGAAGATGACGGTGGATGGCGGCTCGAGAGCTGCTTGCAGCTGTTGCTGACGACGAGTCGCCTTTCAGCCGCGGGCGCAGGATGAGCATAGGGCCTTCTCAGGATGACAAGATGCTTCTTTAGCGCGAGGAGCATTTCAAGCGGCGCTGCTGACGTCAGCTGCTGGCAGAGCGGAGAAATGCGAAGTGATGGTGGCGGAGGTGGAGAAATGCAGATCATAGAGGTAAAGCGATGGCGGCAGCAGAGTGATGACTAGGTCACAGAGCACCAGGTGATGTTGCCTGATGCTCTGATGCCATGACAGAAGAATACAAGCATGAGAACAGCAATAGCAGAAGCAAGAAAAAGCAACGGAACGTGCTCAGCTGCGTCAGTACGATGAGAGAAGCAGAAAGGCATGAGCGGCTTCGAGTAGTTAGTCGTAGAACGTAAGGAAGGCAGAGATGCGATAGACAAAGGCTGGTGAGAGATAGGGAGAGCGAGATGAGTGATGGGTCGACAAGTGCTTGGGCAAAGGGTGACAGAGCAAAGGGCTCCAAGAGAGAGTGGTTGGCAAAGAAAGAATGGACAAAGTGCGAGCAGAGCAAGGACACGGCGCAGAAGCCATGGAACCAAAGGGAAAGAGAATACAAAGAACTGTTCTGGTTAACTCGAGGGAATGAACATCCTCGGTATAAAAGGATAAAACAGGACAAAGCTAGCAACGCAACGGCTTCTTTCCACTAGCCGAACCTGGCTGACAGGTGTCACTTCACTAGGGGATGACTCGGCTCCTATCAGTTCAACGGTTCATGAATTGACTAGAGGCTGCCAAGGTGGTTCTGGTCTAAGACCTGAACCAATATTGAGAATAGATTTTCCTCCTGGGTAAGTGCACTGAGGGAGTTTCTTTTCTGGTATTATCTAACAATCCAAACACAACTTAAGCACGGCCAAAACAACTGGAGCAAGCCTAAGACACCTGGAGCAAGCCAGAGACAACTGGAGCAAGACCAAGACAACTAGAGCAAGACAAATAAATTTTGAGCAACCCCAAGACAACTGGGGCAAGCCCAAGACAACTGGAGCAATCCAAGACAACTGGAGCAAGGTCAAGACAACTAAAGCAATGCCAAGACAACAGGAGCAAGGCCAAGACAACTGGAGCAATCCCAAGACAACTTCAGCAAGCCCAAGACAACTGGAGCAAGCCAAAGACAACTAGAGCAAGGCCAAAGCAAGTGGGGCAAACCCAAGACAACTGGAGTAAGGCCAAGACAACTAGAGCAAGGCTAGAACAACTATATCACGACCAAGACAACTGGAGCGAGCCCAAGACAACTGGAGCAAGCCCAATACAACTGGAGCAAGCCCAAGACAACAGGACCAAGAACAAGATAATTGGAGCAAGCCCAAGACAACTCGAGCAAGGCCAAGACAACTTGACCAAGATCAAGAAAATTGAAGCAAGGCCAAGACAACTCGAGCAAGCTAATGTCAGCTGGAACAATCCCAAGACAACTGGAGCAAACCCAAGACAACTTGAGGAAGACCAGGACAACTGGAGCAAGGCTAAGCCAACAAGAGAAAATCCAAGACGATTCAAGCAAGGCCAAGACAACTAGAGCAAGCCCAACACAACTGGAGCAAGGCCAAGACAACTGGAACAAGCCCAGGACACATGGAACAAGCACAAGACAACTAGAGCAAGCCAAAGATAACTAGAGCAAGCCAAAGAAATTTTGAGCAGGCTCAAGACAACTGGAGAAAGCCAAAGACAACTGGAGCAAGCCCAAGAAAACTGGCGCAACGCCAAGACAACTGGAGCAAGGCCAAGACAACTGGAGCTATCCAAAGACAACTACAGAAAGACCAAGAGAACTGGAGCAAGACAAAGACAACGAGAGCAAGGCCAAGACAACTGGAGCAAATCCAAGACAACTGGAGCAAGGCCAAGACAACTGGAGCAATGCCAAAACAAGTAGAGCACGCCAAAGAAAGCTCGACCTAGCTAAAGACAACTGGAGCAAGCCCAAGACAACTGGATTAAGCCCAAAAAAAATGAAGCAAGCCCAAGACAACTGCAGCAAGCCCAAGACAACTGGAGCAAGGCCAAGACAACTGGAGCAAGCCCAAAACAACTGGAGCAAACCCAAGACAACTGGAGCAAGCCCAAGACAACTGGAGGAAGAACACGATGATTGGAGCAAGCCCAAGACAATTGGAGTATGGCCAAGACAGCTTACTGAGCTCAAGAAAATTGGAGCAAGGCCAAGACAACTGGAACAAGCCCAAGAGAACTGTAGCAAGCCCAGTAAAACTGGAGCAAGGCAAAGAGAACTGTTGCAAGGCCAAGAAAACTGTAGCAAAACTAAGAGAACTGAACCAAGGCCAAGAGAACTGGAGCAAGGCCACCACATGGAGCAAGTCCAAGACAACTAGAACAAGCCCAAGACAACAGGAGCAAGCCCAAGACAACTGGATCAAGCAAAAGACAACTTGAGCAAGCCCAAACCAAGTGGAGCAAGCGTAAGCCAATGTGAGCAAGCCCAAGACAACTGGAGCAAGCCCAAGACAACTGGAGCAAACCCAAGACAACTATAGCACGCCCAAGACAACTGGAGAAAGACTTAGAGAATTGAAACAATCCCAAGAAAACTGGAGCAAGCCCAAGACAACTGGTGCAAGCGCAAGACAACTGGAGCAAGCCCAAGACAATTGGAGCAAGGCCAAGACACCTGGAGCAAGCCCAAGAAAACTGGAGCAAAGCCAAGATAACTGTAGCATGAGAGTTTTTCAGCAAGCAGATTGCAACTTGTTTCATGTCAAATGGTTGACTATAGAGGAAGTTAGAGCCAAAAAGGTCCGGCGCCATGAAAAACCTAGCAAGTACCTAGGTAAAAGAGCACAGATCTCTTACGGGTGAGGATCGCTAGTCGATGTCAGAAGAATGCAAGGGCGGAGACAACAACAGTAGAAGCAGTCAGAAGCATTGGAACATGCACGAGTCCGTCAGCGAGCTGACGGAGGCGAGAGTGGTCCCAAGGAGTTAGTTGCAGGGCTTGAGAAAGGACGAGGCACTGGAGATGGGAGGTAGACAGGCGCTGATGAGAGAGATGAGGAGCAAGGCAAGTGATGGGTTGATGTGTGTTGAGAGAAGGACAACAGAGAGAAGAAGGGTGAACTTGGAATGGTTGGCGAAGGAAGTGGAGGCAAGAAGCGAGCAGAGCGAGGACATGGCGACAAAGCGGCGGAACCAAGGGTGAACAAGATGCAAAGACCTGTTCTGGTTATCTCATGGAGGGAATGAATATCCTCCGTATATACAACAGAACAGGACAAACATAGTTTTCAACGGCTTCTTTCCGCTAGCCGTACGCGTAGTGACTTGATCGCCTTATTAGGGGCGGCTCGACTCTGGTTGGTTTCACCGAGGTTGATTCGGAAGATCTGAACCCATACAGAGAGCTCGGATTATCCGAGGGGTGCTGGAGAGGACCTTGTCGGAGTCATTTCTTTTCCTGACAGCCCCCCTGAGTCCGACAAGGTGCAAGATCCTGATTGCCTTTATAGGGCAATAGTGTCCAGGTGGCGTTGTCTCACTGGGGGAGTCTCCACTTGATGGAGGGATCTGACGACCTCGTTGCAGAGATTTGGATTCCACGCTACTGCTACCAAAGTGTGCCACATGGCCGTGACCGGTGACACTTCGATGATAATTCTATGGTAGACAGGATGGGTGGTGCAGCGGAGGCATTTCTTGATGTCTCGAAGGGTTGTTGTATAGGCCCTTGGAGGACACCCGGGATTGTCATAAACTCCTTCTAGGAAGAGGGAGAGTTGATTCCCATGAAGGAATGACTGCTTTGTCTTGACTTTTATGCCACCATACCAGTCGTGGATACTTTCTCCGAACTGATCAAGTTCTAGGATGAGCTTCCTGTTGAGGGTGTGTCCTGCCATGTTGATACTCTTCAGAGTGTGTGGCAGCTTGTGGGTGATTTTGTCAATTTTACCCCAACAGGTCCGACCTGTTGTGCGTGAGTGCGGAGGTAGTGGAGTGGAATGCTTATGGAGTGGAGGAATGACTGGGGCCCTGGAGGTAGATGATGGCGCAGAGGTGCAGGTTGCAACAGATAATGCTGATTACCACAGCGCATGTGGTCTGGTCCCTGCGCCCACTCAATCAGCATTATCTGTTGATGCTGATTGAGTGGGCGCAGGGACGAGACCACGTGCGCTTTGGAGAAATGATGAGGATGAGGATGAAGTTGATGCGGAGGCGGCTTGACAAGGTGAAGGAAGCTGGGATGAGGCTGATGCGAGGATGGACTGAAGGAAATGATAAATGCGAGCAGAAGATGAAGAGAATGTGCTGAGACTGATGGAGAAGGAGAGGATGAGAATGGTGCAGCGAGAACGATGGAGAAGCGATGGAAGGAGGAGGATGATGATGTCGTGATGAGGGTGATGGAGGAGTGGCAGCAGCAGACGGAGGAAGAGGAAAGAGCGATGAAGGAAGCGGCAGTGGGCGCTGGCAAGGAAACCAGTTCCTTAGTTGTCAGGAGAGTGACGGCTTGTTCCCCAGTTGGCCCGAGACCGAGGGGCAGGAAGACTGGTGGTGTTCGATATCCTGACAGTAGGAGGAAGTCGGCTGCGGCAGCGCAAGTCGTGAGATGGGCAGTGATGCCAGTCTGTAGAAGTCAGGAGAGTGACGGCTTGTTCCCCAGTTAGCCCGAGACCGACGTGCAGGAAGACTTGTGGTGTCTGATATCCTGATGGCGGAAGGCAGGCTGCTTCTGCTGATGACGAGCACAGGCGATGCGAGAAGGCAGCTCGAGACGATGAATATGAGAAGGCTGAGGTAGATGGGGCGGATGGAACAGATGATGCTGACGAAGAGGATGAGGAAAGCGGAAGCGCTTGCAGAGGCTGGGTTGATGAGGGAAGATGACGGCAGATGGCGGCTCGAGAGCTGCTTGCGGCTGTTGCTGATGATGAGTCACCAATTGTCGACCGCGGGCGCAGGATGTTCGCACGGCCTTCTCAAGATGACGAGACGTTTCTTCGGCGTAAGGAGCACTTCAAGTGGTGCTGCTGATGTCAGCTACTGGCGGAACGGAGAGACAGGAAGTGGCAGTGGTGGCGGCAGAGGAATGCAGATTAAAGAAGTAAAGCGATGACAGTGGCAGAGAGATGACAGGGTCACGGGACACCAGGTGATATTGCCTGATGCTCTCATACCATGTCAAAAGAATGCAAGGGCAAAGACAGTGACAGTAGAAGTAGGCAAAGGCATTGGAACATGCATGAGTACGTCGGTGAGCTGACAAAGGCGAGAGTGGTTCCAAGGAGTTAGTCACAGGGCTTGAGAAAGGATGAGGCACTGGAGATGCGAGGTAGAAAGGCGCTGATGAGAGAGATGAGGAGCAAGGCAAGTGATGGGTTGATTCGTGCTGAGCGAAGGACAACAGAGTGAAGAAGGGTGAACTGGGAATGGTTGGCAAAGGAAATGGAGGCGAGAAGCAAGCAGAGCGAGGACACAGTGGTGAAGCGGCGGAACCAAGGGGGAACAGGATGTGAAGAACTGTTCTGGTTAACTCATGGAGGGAATAAACATCCTCCGTATATACAATACAACAGGACAAAGATATTTATCAACAGCTTCTTTCCGCTAGCCGTACGCGTAGCGACGTGATCGCCTTATCAGGGGTGGCTTGACTCTGGTACAATGGTCATGACCAACCAACCGTTTTTCCAAGGAGGATTCGGAAGATCTGAACCCATACAGAGAGCTCGGATTTTCCGAGGGGTGCTGGAGAGGACCTTGTCAAAGTCATTTCTTTTTGTGACAGTCGATCCTCACCCGGCCGCTGGCAAGCAAAGCTCGCCGGCAAACTGCAGAGTGCGTCCCTCAAAGTTCAGTTTCCAAACTGGAACAACCCAAGGGCACATGAACAAGCACACTAGGAACCAAACCTACAATTGTCCTAATCATTTTCAGGTGTATGGACTAATCTAGGAATCGCAAGCATGTGACAGCACTGCTGTCAAGATAAATCCCCACATGTGAATATTTAAGGGAGAGCGACTATAGGCTACGCTGCGAGGGTGGAGGCGAGCAAGCAAGAGCACGAATCCCGGGGCGACAAGCTGATACGCCAGGATGTTGTCCGCTCACGATGTGTCGCCCCCACTTCCGGGACCAGCGTGCCCTACGCACTCACGACCACAAGGAAAGATGTATACAAGGGAATTAATACGCCCCCTTGGACGTGAGTGCGGCAAGCTTGCAGCTTATTTGATGCAGTTGGAACAAAAGCGATGAAGAGGATGGAGCTTTGGTGAGGAAGTCGGCCAATTGTGCCTCCCCACTGATGGCACAGACCTCAGCGTCAACAGCTTCATGCACAAAGTGATATTCGGCATTGATGTGCTTTGTGCGTGGATGCAATACCCCATCATTTGCAGCAATGCGATGTGCAGCAGGGTTATTACTATGCAGCGGTACAGCAGGCACATCCAAGTCCAACTCTTGCAACAAGCGTGCAAGCCAGATCCCTTCACACGCCGCTTCACCCAGTGTCATGTACTCTGCCTCAGCAATGCTCCGTGCCACACACGACTGCTTTGCACTATGCCACGACACGGCTGTACCCCACAGCCAAAACACATATCCACCAGGACTGCGGGCTACACGATCACGAGCATAGTCACTGTCACAATAGCCATCACGCATGGGATCCAAAGTCGAGGCAAACACCAGTCCAATCTCAGCCGTGTCCAACACATAACGCAGCAGCTTCAGCAGTGCCTTGTGATACGTACTACATGGTTTCTGGCTGAACTGGGCAAGCATTTTGACTGCACAAGAGATGTCCGGTCGGGTTATAGAGGCCAAGTATGACAGGCTGCCTGTGATTTGTCGGTACAAGGTGGGATCAGTGACTGGTCCATAGTCTGTTGTCCGTACGTCGAGCAGGTGTGCGTAGACATCTGGGATCATGGGTGACTGCTGTGGTGGTAGATGCTGCACTAAATGGTGGAATCGTGTGGTGAGATGTGTGATGAATCGACCCTGATGCAGCGTCAGAATTTGTGCTGATCTGTCTCTGACAATGGACATGTCAAGGAAGTTCTATGCTTCACCCAAATCTGTCATGTGGTAGTGCGCTGTGAGCAGTGTTCTGGTCTGTGCAATGAATGAGGGTGAAGGGGACAAAATCAACAGGTCATCCACATAGACAAGCAGGGCAACCGGTACACCGCCCTCCCATTGAAAGAAGAGGGAAGGATCGCAGAGGCTTTGGATGAAGCCTCCAAGATCCAATATGCACTGGATTTCCTTGTTCCAATACCGTGTGGCCTGTTTGAGACCGTAAAGAGCTTTCAACAGTAACCACACTCTATCAGTGCCATCTTTGAAGCCTTCCAGTTGTTTAACGTACAGTTCTTCTTCAAGAGGACCATTGAGAAATGTGTTTTTGACATCCATTTGATGGATGTCCCAGTCCTCATTTGCCGCAATTGCCAACAACGCGCGGCCTGTCCCATACTTCTCGACAGGCGCATACGTGTCGGTGAAGTCCTGTCCCGGGATTTGATGGAACCCCTTAGCCACTAGTCTGGCATTGTATTTTTCAATCAGACCGGCCTGGTTGCGCTTGAGTTTGAACACCCATTTGACATCAATTGCTTTCCTTCCCGGTGGCAAGAGCACCAATTCGTAAACACCATGGTCCAGGAGAGCATTTAGCTCCGCCACCACAGCCTTCTCCCACTCAGGTGCATCAGCACGCCCCCTTGCTTCTGTCAACATCAGGGGTTCGGTCAGTGAGGTTTCCCCGTCTGTCACCCCAACTGTGTGATAGAACTGTCTGTAATCAACCCGAGGCACGGAGCGCTGTGATCTCCGCACAGGCTCGGCAGGAGGTGTTGCCTCTGTGTCGTTGTGCCTACCCACGGGGTCTAGACCAGGTGGAGAGGAGAGGTTACCTGAGTCAGTGCTCACGAGATCTGTGGGTGTGAGCAGATCCGTAGGTACGGGTGAGACTATGCCTAAACCAAGGTCTTGTGACACTGACTGGGCAGGCCGCTGTGCTCAGCTAGGGACAAGGACAGGCACACTCACGTACTCCGGGTAGTGCTCAGAACGTGGCATGGGTGGAGCTTGCCGCATTTTCCGGAACTCCTTGTGCGGCATATGCTCCAAAAAGGACGCGTCTTGACTTTCGACAAAGGCATGGTTCGTGGGATCCCAAAACAGCCATGCCTTCAAGGCGTGAGAGAACCCAACAAACACACACCAGCGGCGATGAGGGCTGAGATAATTATCCCGTTGAGGTTGAGGAAACCACACACACGCCATTGTTCCCCATACTTGCGCTGGTCGAAGGTCAGCCTTCTCCTTAAGCCAGCGTTCCCAAGGTGTCATCGCCTTGGGCAGTGGACCTTGTGGGACACGGATCCAAACCCAAGCGATATGGTTGTCTACCTCCTTCCAAAAACTGAACGGTAAACCAGATTTTGTGAGCAGCATTCGGAGTGCATTACCCAATGCTCTGTGCCACCGTTCTGCAACGCTGTTCTGTTGTGGCGTGTAGGGTGCGGTGTTCTGATGTTCAATGCCTTTGACCTTGAGTTTGTTAGTCAGGGCTCCAAGAAATTCCTCTCCCCTGTCAGTTCGCAGTACTTGAAATTTTCACCCTGTCTGTCGTTCTGCTAGAGCTATCCACTCCATGACAGCTCTTTGAGCATCTGCTTTGGTTTTCAGCAGAAAGGCCCAGCGGAAGCAGATGTAATCATACTGGGACCCGTATTGCAGAGAGGGGACAGGCATGGGTCCCGTAAGGTCTGCATGAACCAGGGCAAGGGGTGATGTACTGTTGCTGGAGGACTTGGGGAATGTTTTTCTGTGTGCCTTACCTTCATGACATTCTAGACATGCACCATCCTTCAGACCATGAGCACAGTCAGTCGGACGAATGCCATGCACAGCTGCATGCTTCAACATGTCTGTTACTGTGTCAGTATGTATGTGCGCCAGTCTGGGGTGGATGAGCTCAGTGTGCTTTGAGTCTGTGCCTGTTACAGTGTGAACTTGTGGTCGGTGTGAATTTGTCTGAACGAATGGGAAAAGGGTGAGCCCGGTACAACATGTCAATGTGAAGGGACCCATCAGCCAACAACTCACCAGTAGCATCATAGAGCATGCATCGCTGCTTCTGCATCACGGTGGACATGTTGGCTTGTTTGTCCAGCTGTCCACCCGACAAGAGATTGTCTTTCAGCCGTGGGATATATAGCACGCCAGTCAACCACAACACACCCCTCACGCTTGCAGCGCAACTGTGCCCACGCCCTCAACATGCAATATCTCCCCTGATCCAGTTCTCACACCATCCATACCAAGCGTTGCGTGCAGTGTAACAAACAGCTGACGATGGGGGGACATATGATGTGACGCAGCAGTGTCAAACAACCACTCATGCATGGGTAGAGCATGGCCCGTACTGACATGGGTGTGACCTAGCCGCTGACCTGCGTGCTGTGATGTAATGTGTGGTGGAGCCATGGCATCTATCTCAGGGAGCTGAGGCTCCAGCGGGGCTGTCGAGCTGAGCCCGGGTGGTGGAGAAGTTGGTTGCTGTGCCTGAGCTTTCCCTGTGTACACGCGCATGGCCCACTCTGGTACAGTCACGGGAGTGTGCGAGAAGCGCGGCACGTAGTAGGGACCGTGGTAGGTGGGTGGTGCAGGTGCCGATGGCGAGGGAAATGTCTGTTGCATCTGAGGCCAAAACGTTGCCGCACCAAAGGAACCACGGTTGGTGCTTGGGCACCTGGTCCCGTATTCTGCGGCCCACTCCAGCCGGCAGTTGGGTAATGTGACTGCTGCTACTGAGGCCACTGGCGCTGCTGCTGCTGCTGCTGAGGCCACTGGCGCTGCTGCTGCTGCTGCTTGGACCACTAGCGCTGCTGCTACTGCTGCTGCTGCGGCTGCTGCCACTGGCGTTGCTGTGGTTGCTGCTCCTACTGCCTGTCCATCATTTGGCGCTGGAGTGCGGAACAGCGATGCCAAAACTGTCTTGTCTGGTTGCAAAAACTGCATCTTTGATCTCCATGTCCACGTCCTTGGCCACCACCACCACTCCCTGAGGCGCTTCTCCCTCCTGTACTGTTGGCC
>SZWC01027816.1:0-18560 GCA_023375785.1 Penium margaritaceum | reverse complement strand
GTCTGTGTGTGTGTGTGTGTGTGTGTGTGTGTGTGTGTGTGTGTGTGTGTGTGTGTGTGTGTGTGTGAAATGGATGGACGGTTCTGGGCCAGCTGAGGTGCATTGATGCACATAAGCTGTTGGGGCACCCACGGTATCACGAGCTTCCCCTTTGAGAATATCTTCGTAGTTGCAGAGTTGAGCAAAGATGACAGACAGGTCGATGCCCTCAATCTTGGCCACGGGATGACGGCGGAAAACATCCCGACAGAAGTCTCTATACTACTTGCTCAGGTGTAGGAGCACAACGTCCAGTCACTCAAGGATAGAGCATTCCGCTTCTAGTCCAAGCAGACGTCGCCGGATGTCCATAGCCTCGTCCCAGTAGTCAGCTACCGGTGCTCCAGGTTGGGGGAAGAGGTTGCGTAGCTTGTCTCGCAGTGTCACGACAAGCGCCATGCCTTGTTCTTCCTGGCAAGTTGCAAGGTGCTTCCAGGCCTCATGTGGCCAAGGGTCTCCCATACGAGAGTCGATCGGGTCTGCTCCCTTTCCCCCAAAACGGTACTCGCACAGGGCATAATACTGCGAACAAGGAAGAGCGCGACGCAGTGCATTGAATGCGCAAAGGAGGACTTGCGCATCAGCCATGTCTAGAGCCGGCTGGAGGTAGTAGCTCTCCAAGCCATGCTCAGCGGACCAATCCAGGAACAGCTCCTTCCACGCTAGGAAGTCCCTGGTACCTAGCTTGGGCGATGGCAGATCCTTGGATCCCAAGCCCAGTTGTGCGACGGCGGCGGCCGTGAGGGTCATGGCCGATGGATCACCGCCATCACTGCCTTCAGCACCATCGGCCCTCCAACCAGCTACGCTGCCCCCGGCGTTGGACATCCTCACTGCCGGGGAGGCCAGACGTGACTAGGAACGTGCCCTTGCCGATCAAGGAAATTTTGGCAGCAATTCGTCGGACCCACTTTGGGCCCAATTTTTGGATGACAGCCCTAAGCTCTGGAAGAACCGCCTTAGGACCTGTTGGGGTACATGCAACCAGCCCCCAGACCCTCCCCAGCCCGTTCCCACCCCACCTGCACGGTCCCCCGCTATTAGGGGACCCTTGGGGTGCCTAGCGGGTCGGCTCCACCGCTCCGTGACCACCACACGGGCCGTGGGTGGCTCCGCCTCCTCAGCGCCTATGGCGCGCCTTGTGCGGCCCCCACTGGGCGTGTTCAACGCCCCTACACTGGCCGCGGGGCTGCCTGCGGCTCCGACGGCACGTGGGCGGCCACGGGTCCTAATCTGGCCATCCCTCATTTTGCTTGCTGCCCCTTTCTCGAGTCTGTTTGAGGCCCGCGAGCCTGCTGTGATACCATGAGAGTTCTCCTAGAAGCAGATTGCAACTTGTTTCATGTCAAATAGTTGACTATAGAGGAAGTTAGAGCAAAAAGGGCCGGCGCCATGAAAAAACTAGCAAGTATCTAGGTAAGAGAGCACAGCTCTCTTACGGGTAAGGATCGCTAGTCGATCCTCACCCGGCGGCCGGCAAGCTAAGCTTGCTGGCGAACTTCGGATTGCAAGGACGAAGCCCTTGCATGCCCCTCGAAGTTGGGTTTCCGAACTCAGATAAACCAAGGGCACAGAAACAAGCACACTAGGAACCAAACCTACAACTTTCCTAACCAGTTTCAAGGGTATGGACTAATCTAGGCATCCCAAGCATGAGAAAGCACTGCTGTCAAGATAAATCCCTACATGTGAGTATTCAAGGGAAAGGGACTATAAGCTCCGCTGCCAGGGTGGAGGCGAGCACAGAAAAAAATGAGTTCCGGGGCGACAAACTGATACGCCAGGATGCCGTCCGCTCACAATGTGTCGCCCCCACTTCCTGGACCAGCGTGCCATACGCACTCACTACCACAAGGAAAAATATATACAAGCAAATTAACATAGCAAGCCCGAGGAAACTAGAGCAAGGCCAAGGCAACTAGAGAAATCCCCAAAAACTGGAGCAAGGAAAAGAAAACTGGAGCAAGCCCAAGACAACTGGAGCAAGCCCAAGACACCTGGAGCAAGCCCAAGAAAACTGGAGCAAGGCCAAGACAACTGGAGCAAGGCCAAGACACCTGGAGCAAGCCCAAGACAACTGGAGTTAGTCTAAGACAACTGGAGCAAGCCCAAGACAACTGGAGCAAGCCCAAGACAACTGGAGCAAGGCATGGACAACATGAGCAAACCCAAGACAGCTGGAGAAAGGCCAAGACAACAAGAGCAAGGAAAAAACAACTACAGCAGGCCCAAGACACCTGGAGCAAGCCCAAGACAACTGGAGCAAGCCCAAGACAACTGGAACAAGTCCAAGACAACTGGTGCAAGCCCAAGACAACTGGAGCAAGCCTAAGATAACTGGAGTAAGACCAAAACAACTGGAGCAAGGCCAAGAGAACTGGAGCAAGACCAAGACAACTGGAGCAAGCCCAAGACAAATGGAGCAAGTCAAAGACAACTAGAGCAAGTCCAGGACAACTGGAGCA
This sequence comes from Penium margaritaceum, assembly GCA_023375785.1. Taxonomy (NCBI): domain Eukaryota; kingdom Viridiplantae; phylum Streptophyta; class Zygnematophyceae; order Desmidiales; family Peniaceae; genus Penium; species Penium margaritaceum. Next base: position 16,056 of record SZWC01027816.1, on the reverse strand, counting down.
AACCCAAGACAGCAGGAGCAAGGCCAAGACAACTGGAGCAAGGCCAAAACAACTGAAGCAAGGCCAAAATAACTAGAGCACGCCCAAGACAGCTGGATCAAGGCCAAAACAACTAGAGCACACCCAAGACAACTGGAGCAAGCTCAAGACAACTGGAGCAAGCCCGAGACAACTGGATTAAGCCCAAGACAACTGGAGCAAGCCCAAGACAACTGCCGCAAGCCCAAGAAAACTGGAGCAAGGCCAAAATAACTAGAGCAAGCCAAATACGACAGGAGCAACAAAACGATAATTGGAGCAAGCCCAAGACAACTTAAGCAAGCCCAAGACAACTTGACCAAGCTCAGGAAAATTGGAGCAAGGCCAAGATAACTGGAGCAAGCCCAAGACGACTGGAACAAGCCCAAGACAACTGGAGCAAGCCCAAGACAACTTAAGCAAGCCAAAGACAACGGGAGCAAGGCCAAGACAACTGGAGCACACCCAAGACAACTGGAGCAAGGAACAGACAACTGGAGCAAGACCAACAAAACTGGAGCAAGGAGAAGACAACTGGAGCAAGCCCAAGACAACTTGAGCAAGCCCAAGAAAAATAGAGCAAGCCAAAGACATTTTGAGCAAGCCCAAGATAATTGGAGCAAGCCTAAGAAAACTGGAGCATGTCCAAGACAACTGGAGGAACGACAAGACAATTAGGCCAAGGCCAAGACAATTGCAGTAAGGCCAATACAACTGGAGCAATCCCAAGACAACTGCAGCAAGCCCAATACAACTGAAGCAAGCCAAAAACAACTAGAGCAAGGCCAAGACAACAGGAGCAAATCCAAGACAACTAAAGAAAGGCCAAGACAACTGGAGAAAGGCAAAAACAACTAGAGCACGCCCAAGACAACTGGAGCAAGCCCAACACAACTGGAGCAAGCCCAAGACAACTAGATTAAGCCCAAGACAACCGGAGCAAGCCCAAGACAACTGCAACAAGCCCAAGACAACTGGAGCAAGGAAAAAACAACTGGAGCAATCCCAAGACAACTGGAGCAAGAACAGGATAATTGGAGCATGCCCAGGACAACTGGAGCAATGCAAAGACAAGCTGACCAAGCTCAAGAAAATTGGAGCAAGGCCAAGACAACTGGAGCAAGCCCAAGACAACTGGACCAATCCCAAGACAACTAGAGCAAGCCCAAGATAATTGGAGCAAGCCCAAGACAACTGGAGCAAGGCCAAGAAAACTGGAGCAAACCCATGACAACTGGGACAAAGCCAAGAAAACTGGAGTAAGCCCAACACAACTGGAGTAAGGCCAAGACAGCTGTAGCAAGGCCACGACACCTGGAGCAAGCCGAAGAATACTAGAGCAAGCCAAACACATTTTACACAAGCCAAAGACAACTGGAGCAAGCCCAAGACAACTGGAGCAAGCCCAAGACAACTGGAGCAAGCCCAAGACAACTGGAGCAAGTCCAAGACAACAGGAGAAGCATCAAGACAACTGGAGCAAGGCCAAGACAACTGCAGCAAGCGTAAGACAGCTAGAGCAAGCCAAAGACAACTAGAGCAACGCCAAGATAGCTAAACCAAACCCAAGACAACTGGAGCAAGGCTAAGACAACTGGAGCAAGGCCAGAACAACTACAGCACGCCCAATACAACTAAAGCAAACCCAAGAAAAATGCAGCAAGCCCAAGACAACGGGGTTAAGCCCAAGACACCTGGAGCAAGCCCAAGAACACTGCAGAAAGCCCAAGACAACTAGAGCAAGGCCAGAACAATTGGAGCATACCCAATATAACCGCAGCAAGAACAAGATAAATGGAGCAAGCCCAAGGCAACTGGAGCAAGGCCAAGACAACTTGACCAAGCTCAAGGAAATTGGAGCAAGGCCAAGACAACTGGAGCAAGCCCAAGACAACTGGAACAAGCCCAAGACAACTGGACCAAGCCTAAGACAAATGGAGCAAGCTCAAGACAACTAGAGCAAAGCCAAGACAACTGGAGCACATCCAAGACAACTAGAGCAAGGCCAAGACAACTAGAGCAAGCCCAACACAACGGAAGCAAGGCCAAGACAACTAGAGCAAGCCCAAGACACCTCGAGCAAGCCCAAGACAAGAGGAGCACGACAAAGAAAACTAGAGCAAGCCAAAGACATTTAAAGCAAGCCCAAGGCAACTGGAGCAAGCCCAAGACAATTGGATCAAGCCAAAGACAACTGGAGTAACGCCAAGACAACATAAGCAAGGCCAAGACAACTTGAGCAAGGCCAAGACTAGTGCAGCAATCCCAAGACAATTGCAACAAGCCCAGGACAACTGGAGCAAGCCAAAGACAACTAGAGCAAGGCCAAGACAACTGGAGTTAACCCAAGACAACTGGAGCAAGGCCAAGCCATCTCGAGCAGGGCCAAAAAAACTAGAGCACGCCCAAGACAGCTGGAGCAAGCCCAAGACAACTGGAGCAATTCCAAGACAACTGGATTAAGCCCAAGATAACTGGAGGAAGCCGAAGACAACTGCAGCAAGCCCAAGATAACAGGAGCAAGAAAAAAACAACTGGAGCAAGCCCAAGACAACTAGAGCAAGGCCAAGACAACTGGAGCAAGCCCAAGACAACTAGAACAAGCCCAAGACACCTGGATCAAGCCCAATACAAATGGAGCAAGCTCAAGACAGTTGGAGCAAGGCCAAGACAACTAGAGCAAGCCCAACACATCTGGAACAAGGCCAAGACAACTGGAGCAAGCCCAAGACACCTGGAAAAAGCCCAAGACAACTGGAGCAAGCCCAAGAAAACTAGAGCAAGCCAAAGACATTTTGAGCAAGCCCAAGACAACTGGAGCAAGCCCAAGACAAGTGGATCAAGCCCAAGACAAGTGGAGTAATGCCAAGACAACTAGATCAAGACGAAGACAACTGGAATAAGCCCAAGACTACTGGAGCAACCCCAAGACAACTGCAACAAGTGCAAGACAACTGGAGGAAGCCAAATACAACTAGAGCAAGGCCAAGACAACTGGAGCAAACCCAAGACAAGAGGAGCAAGGCCAAGACAACTGGAGCAAGGCCAAAATAACTACAGCACGCCCAAGACAACTGGAGCAAGCCCAAGAAAACTAGAGCAAGGCCAACAAAAACTGGAATAGGCCAAAGACAACTGGAGGAAGCCCAAGACAACTACAGCAAGCCCAAAACAACTGGAGCAAGGAAAACACAACTGGAGCAAGCCCAAGACAACTGGAGTAAGGCCACGACAACTTGACCAAACTCAAGAAAACTGGAGCAAGGCCAAGAAAACTGGAGCAAGCCCAAGACAACTAGAACAAGCCCAAGAAAAGTGGAGCAAGCCCAATACAACTGGAGCAAAGCTAAGACAACTTGAGCAAGGCCAACACAACTAGATCAAACCCAAGACAACTGGAGCACGTCCGAGACAACTGGAGAAAACCCAAGACAACTGGAGCAAGGCCAAGACATGGAGCAAGCTCAAGAGAACTAGAGCAAGCTCAAGACAACTGGGACAAGCGCAAGACAACTGGAACAAGGCCATGACAACTCGAGCAAGCCCAAGACAACTCGAGCAAGGCCAAGAAAATTGGAGCAAAGCCAAGACAACTGGAGCAAGCCCAAGACAACTAGAGAAAGGCCAAGACAACTGGAGCAAGCCTAAGACAGCTGGAGCAAGAAACGAACTATTGGAGCAAGCCCATGACATCTGGAGCAAGGCCAAGACAACTGGAGCAAGCCCAAGAAAAATGGAACACGGCTAAGACAACTCGAGCAAGCCCAAGAAAACTGGAGCAAGCCCAAGACAACTGGAGCAAGCCCAAGACAACTGGAGCAAGGCCAAGACACCTCGGGCAAACCCAAGACAAATGGAGCAAGGCCAAGACAACTGAAGCAAACCCAAGACAACTGGAGCAAGGCCAAGACATGGAGCATGGCCAACACAACTTGTGTACGCCCAAGACAACTGGAGCAAGCTCAAGATAACTGGAGCAAGCTCAAGACACCTGGAGCAAGGTCAACACAAGTGGAGCAAGCCCAAGACAACAAGAGCAAGCCCAAGACAACTGGATCAAGCCAAAGACAATTGGAGCAAGCCTAAGCCAACTGGAGCAAGCCCAATCCAATGTGAGCAAGCCCAAGTCAACTGGAGCAAGCCCAAGACAACTGGAGCAAACCCAACACAAATGGAGCAAGGCCAAGACAACTGGAGCATGGCCAAGACAACTATAGCACACCCAAGACAACTGGAGAAAGCCTTAGAGAACTGAAGTAATCCCAAGAGAACTGGACCAAGCCCAAGACAACAGGAGAAAGCGCGAGACAACTGCAGCAAGCCCAAGACAATTGGAGCAAGGCCAAGACAACTAGAGCGAGCCCAAAACAACTGGAGCAAGGCCAAGATGATTGTAGCAAGCCCAAGGCAATTGGAGTAGGGCCAAGACAGCTGGAGAAATCCCAGAAAAACAAGAGCAAGGCCAAGATAACCGGAGCAAGCCCAAGAAAACTGGAGCAAGCCCAAGACAACTGGAGCAAGCCAATAAAACTGGAGCAAAGCCAAGATAACTAGAGCAAGGCCAAGAAACCTGGAGCAAGCCCAAGACAACTCGAGCTAGCCCATGACAATTGGAGCAAGCCCAAGACAACTGGAGCAAGCCCAAGACAACTGGAGCACGGCCAAGACAACATGAGCAAACCCAAGACAGCTGGAGCAAACCCAAGACAGCTGGAGCAAGAAGAAAACAAGAGCAAGGCCAAACAACTAGAGCACGCCCAAGACAACTGGAGCAAGCCCAAGACAACTGGAGGAAGCCCAAGACATCTGGAACAAGCCCAAGACAACTGGAGCAAGCCCAAGATAACTAGAGCAAACCCAATACAACTGGAGCAAGGCCAAAAAAACTGGAGCAAGCCCAAGACAACTGGAGCAAGGCCAAGATAATTGGAGCAAGTTCACGACAACTGGACTGAGCCAAGACAACTGTAGTAAGCCCAAGAGAAGTAAAGCAAGGCCAAGACAAGTGGAGCAAGTCCAAGACAACTGAAGCACACCCCATACAACTGGAGCAAGGCCAAGACAACCGGAGCAAGGCCAAGACAACTGCAACAAAGCCAAGACAACTAGAGAAAAGCCAAGACAACTGGAGCAAGGACAAGCAAACTGGAGGAATCCCAAAACAACTGGAGCAAGGCCAAGACACTTGGAGCAAGGCCAAGACACCTGGAGCAAGCCCAAGACACATGAAGCAAGCCCAAGACAACTGAAGAAATTCAATGACAACTGGAGCAAGGAAAAAACGATAGGAGTAAGCCCAAGACAATAGGAGCAAGCCCAAGACAACTGGAGCAAGCCCAAGACAGCTGGAGCAACCCCAAGCCAACTGGAGCAAGTCCAATTCAACATGAGCAAGCTCAAGATTACTGGAGCAAGCCCAAGACAGCAGGATTAAGCCAAAGACAACTGGAGTAAGACCAAGACAACTCGAGCAAGGCCAAGATAACTGGAGCAATCCAAAGACAACTGGACCAAGCCCAAGACAACTGGAGAAAGTCCAAGACAACTGGAGCAAGCCCAAGACAACTGGAGCAAATCCAAGACAGCTGAAGCAAGGCCAAGACAGCTGGAGCAAGGCCAAAAAAACTGGATTAAGCCGAAGACAAATGGACCAAGCCCAAGAAAAATTGATCAATCCCATGACATTTGGAGCAAGGCCAAAAAAACAGGATCAATCCCACGACAACTGGAGCAAAGAACAAGAACAAGATAGTTGGATCAAGCCCAAGACAACTGGAGCAAGGCCAAGACTACTGGAGCAAGCCCAAGAAAACTAGAGCAAGTCCAAGAAAACTGGAGGAAAGCCTAACACAATTGGAGCAAGCCCAAGACAATTGGAGCACGCCCAAGACAACTGGAGCAAGACCAAGACAACTGGAACAAGGCCATAACAACTGGAGCAAACCCAAGACAACTGGAGCAAAGCCAAGACATGGAGCAAGGCCAACACAACTAGTGCAAGCCCAAGACAACTGGAGCAAGCTCAAGACAACTGGAGAAATCTCAAAGCAACTGGAGCAAGGCTAAGACAACTGCAGCAAAATCCAAGACAACTGGAGCAAGCCCAAGACAACTGGAGCAAGCGCAAGACGACAGGAGGAATGCCAATACAACTGGAGTAAGCCCAAGACAACAAGAGAAAGCCTGAAAAAACTAGCTCAAGTCAAAGAGACCTGGAGAAAGCCCAAGCCAACTTAAGCAACTCCAAGAAAACTGGAGCAAGCCCAAGACAACTGGAGCAAGCCGAAGACAACTAGAGCAACCCAAAGTCAACTAGAGCAAGCGCAAGACAACTGGAGCAAGGCCAAGACAACTGCAGCGAGGACAAGACAACTAGAGTAATCCCAAGACAACTAGAGCAAGCCCCAAACAACTGCAGCAAGCCCAAGACAACTGGAGCAAGGCCAATAAAACTGGAGCATACCGTAAGACAATTGGAGCAAGGACAAAACGACTGGAGCAAGGCCAAGACAACAAGAGCACGCCCAAGAAAGCTGGAGCAAGCTTAAGAAAACTGGAGCAAGCCAAAGAAAACTGGAGAAAGCCCAAGACAAGTGGACCAAGCGCAAGACAACTAGAGCAAGCCCAAGACAATTTGAGCAAGGCCAAGACAACTGGAGCAAGCCCAAGCAAACTGTAGGAAAGCCAAGACAACTGGAGCAAGCCAAAGAGAATTAGAGCAAGCGCAAGACAAGTGGAGCAAGCCCAAGACAACTGGACAAAGCCCAAGACAACTTGATCAAGCTCAAGAAAACTGGAGCAAGGCCAAGAAAACTGGAGCAAGCCCAAGACAACTGGAACAAGCCCAAGAAAACTAGAGCAAGCCCAATACAATTGGAGCAAAGCTAAGACAACTGGAGCAAGGCCAACACAACTGGATCAAACCCAAGACAACTGGAGCACTTCCGAGACAACTGGAGAAAACCCAAGACAACTGGAGCAAGGCCAAGTCATGGAGCAAGCTCAAGAGAACTGGAGCAAGCTCAAGACAACTGGGGCAAGCGCAAGACAACTGGAACAAGGCCAAGACAACTCGAGCAAGCCCAAGACAACTCGAGCAAGGCCAAGAGAATTGGAGCAAGGCCAAGACAACTGGAGCAAGCCCAAGAAAATTGGAACAAGGCCAAGACAACTCGAGCAAGCCCAAGACAACTCGAGCAAGGCCAAGAGAATTGGAGCAAGGCCAAGACAACTGGAGCAAGCCCAAGAAAATTGGAACAAGGCCAAGACAACTCGAGCAAGCCCAAGACAACTGGAGCAAGCCCAAGACAACTGGAGCAAGCCCAAGACAACTGGAGCAAGGCCAAGACACCTCGGGTAAACCCAAGACAAATGGAGCAAGGCCAAGACAACTGAAGCAAACCAAAGACAACTGGAGCAAGACGAAGACATGGAGCAAGGCCAACACAACTTGTGTACGCCCAAGACAACCAGAGCAAGCTCAAGATAACTGGAGCAAGCTCAAGACACCTGGAGCAAGGTCAACACAAGTGGAGCAAGCCCAAGACAACAAGAGCAAGCCCAAGACAACTGGATCAAGCCAAAGACAACTAGAGCAAGTCCAAGCCAACTGGAGCAAGCCCAATCCAATGTGAGCAAGCCCAAGTCAACTAGAGCAAGCCCAAGACAACTGGAGCAAATCTAAGACAAATGGAGCAAGGCCAAGACAACGGGAGCAAGGCCAAGACAACTATAGCACACCCACGACAACTGGAGAAAGCCTTAGAGAACTGAAGCAATCCTAAGACAACTGGGCCAAGCCCAAGACAACTGGAGAAAGAGCAAGACAACTGGAGCAATCCCAAGACAATTGGAGCAAGGCCAAGACAACTAGAGCAAGCCCAAGACAACTGGAGCAAGGCCAATAAAACTGGAGCAAAGCCAAGATAACCGGAGGAAGGCCAAGAAACCTGAAGCAAGCCCAAGACAACTCGAGCTAGCCTATGACAATTGGAGCAAGCCCAAGACAACTAGAACAAGCCCAAGACAACTGGAGCAAGGCCAAGACAACATGAGCAAACCTAAGGTAGCTGGAGCATGGCCAAGACAACTAGAGCAAGGCCAAAACAACTATAACACGCCCAAGACAACTGGAACAAGCCCAAGAAAACTGGAGGAAGCCCAAGACATCTCGAAAAAGCCCAAGACAACTGGAGCAAGCCCAAGAAAACTAGAGCAAACCCAATACAACTGGAGCAAGGCCAAAAAACCTGGAGCAAGCCCAAGACAACTGGAGCAAGGCAAAGATAATTGGAGCAAGTTCACGACAACTGGACTGAGCCAAGACAACTGTACCAAGCCCAAGAGAAGTAAAGCAAGGCCAAGACAAGTGGAGCAAGTCCAAGACAACTGGAGAACGCCCAATTCAACTGGAGCAAGGCCAAGACAACTAGAACAAGGCCAAGACAACTGCAGCAAACCCAAGACAACTAGAGAAAACCCAAGACAACTAGAGCAAGGACAAGCAAACTGGAGCAATCCCAAAACAACTGGAGCAAGGCCAAGACACCTGGAGCAAGGCCAAGACACCTGGAGCAAGCCTAATGTACATGGAGCAAGCCCAAGAAAACTGAAGCAATTAAAAGACAACTGGAGCAAGGAAAATACAATTGGAGCAAGCCCAAGACAACAGGAGCAAGCCCAAGACAACTGGAGCAAGCCCAAGCCAATTGGAGCAAGCCCAATACAACAGGAGCAAGCTCAAGATTACTGGAGCAAGCCCAAGACAGCCGGAGCAAGCCCAAGCCAACAGGAGCAAGCCTAAGACAACTGGAGCAAGTCCAAGACAACAAGAGCAAGCCCAAGACATTTGGAGCAAGGCCAGGATAATTGGAGCAAGGCCAACACAGCAGGAGCAAACCCAAGACAACTGGAGCAAGCCAAACACAACTGGAGTAAGACCAAGACAACTCGAGCAAGGCCAAGATAACAAGAGCAATCCAAAGACAACTGGACAAAGCCCAAGAAAACTGGAGCAAGGCCAAGACAACTGGAGCAGATCCAAGACAGCTGAAGCAAGGCCAAGACAACTGGAGCAAGGCCAAAACAACTAGAGCATGCCCAAGAAAACTGGGGCAAGCCCAAGACAACTGGAGCAAGCCCAAAGCAACTGGATTAAGCCCAAGACAACTGGAGCAAGCCCAAGACAACTTAATCAATCCCATGATAAGTGGAGGAAGGCCAAAAAAACTGGATCAAGCCCAATACAACTGGAGTAAGAACAAGATAGTCGGATCAAGCCCAAGACAACTGGAGCAAGGCCAAGACAACTGGAGCAAGCCCAAGAAAACTGGAGCAAGTCCAAGACAACTGGAGGAAAACCTAACAAAATTGGAGCAAGCCCAAGACAATTGGAGCAAGCCCAAGACAACTGGAGCAAGTTCAAGACAACTGGAACAAGGCCAAGACAAATGTAGCAAACCCAAGACAACTGGAGCAAGGCCAAGACATGGACCAAGGCCAACACAACTAGTGCAAGCCCAAGACAACTGGAGCAAGCTCAAGACAACTGGAGCAATCCCAAGACAACTGGAGCAAGGCCAAGACAACTGCAGCAAAATCTAAGACAACTGGAGCAAGCCCGAGACAACTGGAGCAAGCGCAAGACAACAGGAGGAACGCCAATACAACTGGAGTAAGCCCAAGACAACAAGAGAGAGCCTGAGACAACTAGCTCAAGTCAAAGAGACCTGGAGAAAGCCCAAGCCAACTTGAGCAATCCCAAGAAAACTAGAGCAAGCTCAAGACAACTGGAGCAAGCCCAAGACAACTAGAGCAAGTCCAAGACAACTAGAGCAAGCGCAACACAACTAGAGCAAGGCCAAGACAACTGGAGCGAGGCCAAGACAACGAGAGTAATCCCAAGACAACTGGAGCAAGACCCAGAAAACTGCAGAAAGCCCAAGACAACTGGAGCAAGGCCAAGACAACTGGAGCATACCCTAAGACAACTGGAGCAAGGCCAAAACGACTGGAGAAAGGCGAAGACAACAAGAGCACTCCCAAGACAGCTGGAGCAAGCTTAAGACAACTGAAACAAGCCCAAGAAAACTGGAGCAAGCCCAAGACAAGTGGAGCAAGCCCAAGAAAACTGGAGCAAGCCCAAGACAATTGGAGTAAGGCCAATACAACTGGAGCAAGGCAAACACAACAGGATCAAACGCAAGACAACTGGAGCACTTCCAAGATAACTGGAGCAAGCCCAAGTAAACTGTAGGAAAGCCAAGACAACTGGAGCAAGCCAAAGACAATTGGAGCAAGCGCAAGACAAGTGGAGCAAACCCAAGACAAATAGACAAAGCCCAAGACAACTTGATCAAGCTGAAGTAAACTGGAGGAAGGCCAAGAAAACTGGAGCAAGCCCAAGACAACTAGATCAAGCCCAAGAAAACTGGAGCAAGCCCAATACAACTGGAGCAAATCCAAGACAACTGGAGCAAGGCCAACACAACAGGATCAAACGCAAGACAACTGGAGCACTTCCAAGATAACTGGAGAAAACCCAAGACAACTGTAGCAAGGCCAAGACATGGAGCAAGCTCAAGAGAACTGGAGCAAGCTCAAGACAACTGGTGCAAGCGCAAGACAACTAGAACAAGGCCAAGACAACTCGAGCAAGCCCAAGACAAATCGAGCAAGAACAAGAAATATGGAGCAAGGCCAAGAGCACTGGAGCAAGCCCAAGACAACTGGAGAAAGGCCAAGACAACTGGAGCAAGCCTAAGACATCTGGAGCAAGAAATGAATTATTGGAGCAAGCCCAGGACATCTGGAGCAAGGCCAAGACAACTGGAGCAAGCCCAAGAAATTTCAAACAAGGCCAAGACAACTGGAGCAAGCCCAATACAACAGGAGAAATCCCAAGACAACTGGAGCAAGGCCAAGACACCTCGGGCAAACCCAAGATAAATGGAGTAAGGCCAAGACAACTGAAGCAAGCCCAAGACAACTGGAGCAATGCCAAGACATGGAGCAAGGCCAACACAACTTGTGTACACCAAGGAAAACTGGAACAAGCTAAAGACAACTGGAGCAACCTCAAGACACATGGAGCAAGGTCATCAGAACTGGAGCAAGCCCAAGACAACAGGAGCAAGCCCAAGACAACTGGATCAAGCCAACGACGACTGGAGCAAGCCCAAGCCAACTGGAGCAAGCCCAAGCCAATGTGAGCAAGCCCAAGTCAACTGGAGCAAGCCCAAGACAACTGGAGCAAACCCAAGACAAATGGAGCAAGGCCAAGACAACTGGAGCAAGCCCAAGACAACTGGAGCAAACCCAAGACAAATGGAGCAAGGCCAAGACAACTGGAGCAAGGCCAAGACAACTATAGCACACCCAAGACAACTGGAGACAGCCTTAGAGAACTGAAGCAATCCCAAGACAACTGGAGCAAGCCCAAGACATCTGGAGAAAGCGCAAGACAAGTGGAGCAAGCCAAAGACAATTGGAGCAAGGCCAAGACAACTAGAGCAAGCCCAAGACAACTGGAGCAAGGCCAAGATGATTGTAGCAAGCCCAAGGCAATTGGAGCAAGGCCAAGTCAGCTGGAGAAATCCCAGAAAAACTGGAGCAAGGCCAGGACAACCGGAGCAAGCCCAAGATAACCGGAGCAAGCCCAAGACAACTGGAGAAAGCCCAAGAAAACTGGAGCAAAGCCAAAACAACTGGAGCAAGGCCAAGAAACCTGGAGCAAGCCCAAGACAACTGGAGCTAGCCTATGACAGTTGGAGCAATCCCAAGACAACTGGAGTAAGCCCAAGACAACTGGTGCAAAGCCAAGACAACAAGAGCAAGGCCAAGACAACAAGAGCAAGGCCAAAACAACTAGAGCACGCCCAAGACAACTGGAGCAAGCCCAAGACAACTGGAGGAAGCCGAAGACATCTGGAACAAGCCCAAGACAACTGGAGCAAGCCCAAGACAACTGGAGCAAACCCAATGCAACTGGAGCAAGGCCAAAAAAACTGGAGCAAGCCCAGGACAACTGGAGCAAGGCCAAGATAATTGGAGCAAGTTCATGAAAACTGGAGTGAGCCAAGACAACTGTAGCAAGCCCAAGAGAATTAAAGCAAGGCCAACACAACTGGAGCAAGTCCAAGACAACTGGAGCACGGCCAATACAACTGGAGCAAGGCCAAGACAACTAAAGCAAGGCCAAGACAACTGCAGCAAAGCCAAGACAACTAGAGAAAACCCAAGACAACTGGAGCAAGGACAAGCAAAGTGGACCAATCCCAAAACAACTGGAGCAAGGTCAAGACACCTGGAGCAAGGCCAAGACACCTGGAGCAAGCCCAAGACACCTGGAGCAAGCCCAAGACAACTGAAGCAATTCAAAGACAACTGGAGCAAGGCAAATGCAATTGGAGCAAGCCCAAGAAAACAGGATCAAGCCCAAGGCAACTGGAGCAAGCCCAAGACAACTTGAGCAAGCCCAAGCCAACTAGATCAAGCCCAATACAACAGGAGAAAGCTCAAGATTACTGGAGCAAGCCCAAGACAACTGGAGCAAGCCTAAGACAACTGGAGCAAGTCCAAGACAACTGGAGCAAGCTCAAGACATCTGGAGCAAAGCGAAGATGATTAGAGCAAGGCCAAGACAGCAGGAGCAAGCCCAAGACAACTGGAGCAAGCCAAAGACAACTGGAGTGAGACCAAGACAGCTCGAGCAAGGCCAAGATAACTGGAGCAATCCAAAGACAACTGGACCAAGCCCAAGACAACTGGAGAAACTCCAAGACAACTGTAGCAAGGCCAAGACAACTGGAGCAAATCCAAGACAGCTGAAGCAAGGCCAAGACAACTGGACCAAGGCCAAAACAACTAGAGCACGCCCAAGACAGCTAGATCAAGCCCAAGACAACTGCAGCAAGCCCAAGACAACTGGAGCAAGGCCAAAACAACTGGAGCATACCTTAAGACAACTGGAGGAAGGCCAAAACGACTGGAGCAAGGCCAAGACAACAAGAGCACGCCCAAGACAGCTGGAGCAAGATTAAGACAACTGGAGCAAGCCTTAGAAAACTGGAGCAAGCCCAAGACAAGTGGAGCAAGCGCAAGACAACTGGAGCAAGCCCAAGACAGTTAGAGCAAGGCCAAGACAACTGGAGCAAGCCCAAGTAAACTGTAGGAAAGCCAAGACAACTGAAGCAAGCTAAAGACAATTGGAGCAAGCGCAAGACAAGTTGAGCAAGCCCAAGACAACTGGACAAAGCCCAAGACAACTTGAGCAAGGCCAAGACAACTGGAGAGAGGCCAAGACAACTGGAGCAAACCCAACACAACTGGAGCAAGGCCAAGGGAACTGGAGCAAACCCAATACAACTGGATCAAGGCCAAGACATGGAGCAAGGCAAAGAAAACTAGAGCAAGCCCAAGACAACTGGAGCAATCTTAAGACAACTGGAGCAAATCCAAGACAACTGGAGCAAAGCCAAGACAATTGGAGCAAGCCCAAGACCACCCGAGCAAGGCCAAGAAGACTGGTGCAAGGCCAAGACAACTGGAGCAAGCCCAAGACAACTGGAGCAAGCCCAAGAAAACTGGAGCAAGCCCAAGACAACTGGAGCAAGCCCAAGACAACTGGAGCAAGCCCAAGAAAACTGGAGCAAGCCTAAGACTACCGGAGCAAGCCCAAGCCAACTGGAGCAAGCCCAAGACAACTGGAGCAAGCCCAAGACAAGTGGAGCAAGCCCAAGACAACTGGAGCAAGGTCAAGATAACTGGAGCAAGGCCAAGACAACTGGAGCAAGCCAAATACAACTGGACCAAGTCCAAGACAATTGGAGCAAGTCCAAGACAGCTGGAGCAAGGCTAAGATATCAGAAAAAAGCTGCTACAACAAGGTGACTCCCCACCACCTGCATAAATTCAGGTCTTACGATGCATTTCATTCCCTCGAGAAACCATAGTGGTAACGGCTCTCCTGTGCACGACCTTTGAACTGGATTGAAGCCGCCCCACAACAACTCCGCACATGTCTCAGATGCCCCCGGCTAGCAAAGAAGCCTTTGCTCCTCAACAGATGTTCATTCCCTCCTAGTTTAACCCTGAACAGTCTTTCCATCCTGTTTGCCTTTGGTTCTACCGCTTTGCTGCTGTGTCTTTGCTCTGCTTGCTTATCGCTTATTCCATCCTTGCCCTCCACTTTCAGTTCTTGCACCTACACCTCTTCGCTCCATCACTCTCATTCTGTTGCTCAGCTCTCTCTCTCCGACACATCAACACCGTGCTCTCGTCATCAACAATTCTCTCACCGCACTCCCGTCTATACAAAGCTCTCAACCTCAACTCCCGCAGCTCATTTGTCGTTTTTTCTGGCCAAATCCCTGCACTGGCTTGCAACTCATTGCTTCCTTCATCTCCTTCACATCCTCTGCGCCAGAGCTTCAGGTGACATCGCCTGGTTCCTCCTGACCACGTCATTGCTTCCTCGCTTTAATCGCCGCCCTCTGCCATCCAGCCAGCTCCTGTCGCCGCCGCCGCTCTGCACCTTCCAGCTTTGTCTTGGTGATGTCAGCAGCATCGCTTTGACTGCTCCTCAAGCCGTGACGGTTCTCATCTCTGAGACAAAGCCCTGCGTCCATCACACACCCGTGGCAACACTCAGCACTTTTCTACCGTCAACAGCCCAAAGCAGCTCTAGAGACGCGGTCTCTGTCGCCATCTTCCTTTTAGTTTCCTGCCGTCCCGCCATTGCCTCTGTCCACCTGCATTGCTCAAGCACCAACCACTTTCCCTACAGATCCCTTCAGTCTTCTTCTCTTCCGCCACTCCTGAAGTCTTCTGTGACTGCATGGCACGGTCACCTTCTCGTCGCCGCGACCACTTCCCGGAGTGCTCTCTCAGCTCCATTCTCCTCCATCTACTGCCATTGCCACCAATTCCTTTGAGACCCCTTGGTGAAGAGCCTCAACCCATATCCCAAATTTTCTGGAGTAGCGACCCTGGCACAAGTGCCCTTCGGCTCAACGTCCAGGCTTCTTCCTTTGGGATTTCTTTGCGTGCCTGGTAAAAAATGCACTTCTCGTTGACGAGTTTCCTTCCGCATGCGATGCCACCTGCTTCTGGTCGAATTGAGACCAGAGGCGTTCTCTCTTTCTGGTTGTGCCTCTTGCTCTAGTTCAAGATTGGAATTTCTAGACCAAAGGGTTCTCTTGGACCGAGGCTGCTGACTAAACCAATACTTCTACACCCGTTTGTCGGATGATTGCAACAGACAGACTGCTCAGCCTTGGTGATTAACATGACTGGGAGATCCATGAGGTCAATATGGAGAATGAGTTCCTCCATGATATTCTAGACAAGATATCTACATCGTTCAGCCTTTTGAGTTCGAAGATCACATAGGTTGCATTGGTTGCTTCTGGTGCCTCTGCAAAGCCATGTATTTCCTCCCTGCTAGAACCACAACATCGCAGGCATGGTTCACCGTACGGATAATGTACAAAGTGAGGGAAATCATTCACTCTTCCTTGTTCTTGCAATGGCATCCCTAGTTGTCATCCTAGTCAATTTCAACAATCTCTTGATCGTGTCTCCACAAATGGAGGCTGTGAACGACGTAAAGGCAAAACTGTAGACTGACTATAAGAAAGGATTTGGGACTGAATGACGTGTTTCTAGGATGAACATTATGCGTGCTCATGTGAGATGGATGCTGAAAACTTATGTGGCAGGGTATGCTTGTGCTGTGGAGTAGTTGTGTGTAGAAATCCTCGTCAAGTTCTCCACAGCTCCGCTCTTATCACTCCTAACGGACAGGCCACATGAAAGGTTGAATCGCCATGGCCAAAAAGTACAGCGGACATGATCTTGTATCTGCACGTTTAACAAGTGGTTTAAGGCTTCTATGCAACCTACGGGAACACTTTAACTAGTGTGTGTGTGTGTGTGTGTGTGTGTGTGTGTGTGTGTGTGTGTGTGTGTGTGTGTGTGTGTGTGTGTGTGTGTGTGTGTGTGTGTGTGTGTGTGTGTGTGTGTGTGTGTGTGTGTGTG
>SZWC01027814.1:5200-29405 GCA_023375785.1 Penium margaritaceum | reverse complement strand
TACATATACATATACATATACATATACATATACATATACATATACATATACATATACATATACATATACATATACATATATATATATACATATACATATACATATACATATACATATACATGTACATACACATATACATGTACATATACATATACATATACACATACACATACATATACGTATACATATAAATATACATAAACATATACATACACATATACACATACATATACATATACATAAACATGTACATACACATCGAAATTTATAAATATTAGTATACATATCATATGCAGATTAATATGCAGATGTATACAGATATGCATGCATATTGAAACCTACAAAGCTCTATCCATACATGTATATTTTATCTTTTACACGAAGTTTTTTGTGCTGATATTGATCCGATCTTGTAAAAGCAGCCAAAAGAGGAGAAGTTTGACTCTTCAAGGATGCGAAACGTCTCACCTTTGGTTTCCATCTTTGTTTTTTAATTGATCCCTATATATTTTGGTGTTTGTTTTATTATCCATGTTTTTCTGGCATATGCATGTTTGTACTTTCTTTTGGGGAATTTGATGGCTTCCTTGAAGGGCCTATCAACTTGGATTAAACCTATGTAGAGCATTTCGTTCCTCCATAAGCAAAGTAGTGCAATATGTTTTGGTCCTGGATGAGGTGCTTTATGCATTTCTTCCCTGGATTGAATGGGTTGCATTCTGGACATGCACATTTCCTGTTCTATTCAAGGTATGCCAATGGTCTGCCAACTTTTGTTAGACTTTCCAGTGAAAATGTAGCAAACGTTTGAGGCTGGCTGTTGTGGGGTTTTAGGGTTAGATGGATTTATTCATGTTGATCTTAATCTGTTGGTTTGGATGGTGGAGGCATTGATTTACAAGCTTCCTAAGACCTGTTTCCCTTTTGGCACCTGATTTTTTGTATTTTTCCAAACTCCTGTCTATGCATCTGTGACATCAATGTGTCACATTTTCACATCGTTTACAAGTGGCTAGGAGAAAGTGAGCATAGCGTCTCATTTCCTGCAGCACGATGGGAGCGAGTAGAATCTGACTGCCATGCATCGTCTTATGCGTAGAGCATGGCTTTGAGAGGGGCCATGCTTTGCATCTATCACTCTGCTAACCCTAATGAACACGTTCAACCATTGCCACTCCTTTGTCTAACCATATTTGGACCAGTGATCGATGGTTGGAAGCAGCTGACTTTTGTTCACCTGGACATGGTGCCTACTTGGCCTTGACCGTGTTACCATGGACTGTCAATTAATATCTGTGTTTACTAAAAAGGGCTATAGTTTATTTCGTATAAAGAATTTTTTACTGAAAGGTCCACTGTCCCATGAGGAAGAAGTCAGATGTAGCAGACTAGAAAAATAATAAAATTGAGCAGAACAATGTGGCTTGTCAACCTCACTTACCTCAAAGGCAAACATGCATCTTGCCAAAAACAAACGATGTATTAAAACTTGCCTGGTTATCATGAAAGGGTAATATGAATTAACAATTGGATGCATAAACTACGCAGTTGCTCAACTCAACTAACAAGTCAAGGGACTTTAAGTGCTAAAATCCACTTCGGTTTGTTTAGATGGTTGAATTCGGTAAACCATTGAACCCGATTGCAATCTGCCTCAGGGGGCAACGATTGGCTCCTTGTTCCTGAAGCATGGAGCCAATTTTTGTGGTTCATGATTGGAACCAGAACAAAAAACATTCTTGGCTCAAAAACTGAGAGAAAGCATCTGTTTTGTATGAAGAAACAAAGAATTCCGTTCCCTTCTACAAAGAATTCCTCCCTTGTCTAAAGTACAAAGTCATCTCCTTCATCAGATAAGAAGAATAAAATCCTGTTTTGTCAGCCAATCATGTCTCTTTTTTGTTTCACGAATGGAACATTTGAATTGAATCAAACACAAAATTCCGGTTTCATTGTGGCGAAAACATTATTTAGCACCCACATGCCTTTGACCATCATGTAGGTGCTGAAATGCTTCCTTGTTATGAAACCTCATCGTTTATCAGGCTCTGTGTTCTTGCTTGTGCAAGGTTTGGCGATGTTGGCCCCAGCACGCCATCGAAGCCTCTGAAAATAGCAATATTTTTGTCTATACATAGAGATCATTGAAGTACGACTTCGTGGTTTGTCTTCTTTTACCATCAAACTCCGTCGAAGCTCATGCTCCACTTCACTCATGGTAGAATCCATCCCACAGGTATCTTATTTGACTGCAATACTTGGTGATTACTCTCCATAAAATGAAGAAAGAAAGAAAGAGGTTACTCATGTGGAATCAGGGAAAACATAGGAGTGTTTAAGGCAGGTGGAATGATATGAAATTGAAAGAAGCGTTGTGCCAATAAGTTCAAAATTTGGCAAAACGCAGACTTTCAGATCATTAGAGCCGTTAACGCTGTGTTCGCATCTTGATTTTGCAATGTGGAGGTTTTTCATCACACATTGTATGAAAGCAAGTTCTGCAATGAAAATCTGTTCCGGCGGTTAGTATCTACATGAAGCCGATGCACCATGCCAGTCAGGTGTTTTCAGAACATGAGTCATAGTAAAGTGAATGCTTCCAAGAAATGGACTGCATCACTGCTGAGATGCTCAGCGTTGCACCAAACATGGAGAATGGAACTATGCAGTAGGGATTTTCTCATGCAAAAGCAGCACGGCTCCATTCTCCCGTCCATGGCTTTTTTCAACACAGGTCAGTCAGGAACCAATAGATCTGACATGGCTGGAAAGTCCTTTCCTTCCATGAAAACACTAATACTTGATGAACATGCCAGCGTAGGATAGGTTTTGCTGCCATTTGTTCGTTTTTCTGCTGCAACTACAATCTGCTATCCTGCATCGTATTTCTGATGTGGTTCTTCAGGTAAACATTCTCTTAGTGTTTATGCTAGGAGATGAAGAAATGTACGGCCTTGCCTAAAAAATTCAAAGCTTCAATGATTTGGATTGAATTTTGAACTATGATTTCCCCCCTATGCATGTAGTAGAAACGGAAGTGGATGGAGGTGATGCAAGTGACAGGGCAGATAGCAATGACTGTTGCGTGTGTCCAAGGGGAGTGCTTGTTAGGCAGATATGATGTGTGGAAACAATGTTTTAAATAGAAGATGTAATTGAATGCATCATTCAGGACAATGGTCTAAATTCATTATGGGATCTACTAGATGAATAAGTTACTAGAGATCATGAAATCAATTTCAACAACAAACTCACCTTTGTTGACTGCCTCAAGTCTGATGAGCGTATGTGTGAGCTAAATGTTTTCACATCAAGCCATCTGTGCAAGAAGGTGGCCAAGAGCATCCTCGACCATGACCTTGCTAAACTGGATGTGAATTTTCTTTCTAGAAGCAAGAAAACAACACCAGAAAGCACCACAAGAAGCCCTGTATTGTGCCCTCCGGCAACTTGCGCAATGGTTGTACCGGTTGTAGCATACACAATGACAAGTCCTTCAGGATTTTTCCACGATAGGGAAGAGCTGGAACTGGAGCTTAAGGATTTGGAAGATGATGCGGATGTGAAACATGTGCATAAAAATGTATTTCAAGTGTTAGCATCCTTGTACCATTGCATGCTTTACATGAAAAAGAAATCGTTTTCATTTTGCAGCATGTTCTGGTATTTATCCTACATGGATTTCAAAATCTTTAATCTACCATCTCACATGACTGCATCGCCATACTCACCATTGATGGGTAGGTTGACTTAATGTCGTTCATGGATCAAGTCATGCATATCTACAAATGAAATGACCAAATGTGCTTGGAACTTGGCATTGAATGATGGTACACCATTGAGTATCCGAAACCTAGCTTTCAAATTTTCAAAGTTTCTCTCAATCATGCTCCTTGTTGACGCATGCCGTAGAATGAGAATCTTTTCGTAATTAATGGTTCAATGTGCACCAATGCTCAAATCCTGTAGTTGGTGGCGGTAACCTCTATATGGCGTGGGAAGGCCTATAACGAGATGCCCTATTTTTGTGGTCCACTCAGGGCTTTGTCCAAATTTTGGCAACATTTAGGCCTTTTTTCTTTTTTCAATATTTGAGCACGCGGTTGAGCTTGACTTTGCTCAACTGTGAGGACGTGAGGAGGAGGATGAGTGAGTCAGCGAGTGAGCAAGCGTGTGCTCTTCACGTCAGGGTCGTGTTTTGCTTTCACCTTCTCGTGGCATTCCGTACATGCCACACGAAGGTGGTTTTCAACCTTTCGGCGAGAACCGTAATAGTTACTGTACCCACAGAGGGGCATTCTTAGAGGTGAGTTCTCAACGTCGGACGCACTGAACAGANACATTTAGGCCTTTTTTCTTTTTTCAATATTTGAGCACGCGGTTGAGCTTGACTTTGCTCAACTGTGAGGACGTGAGGAGGAGGATGAGTGAGTCAGCGAGTGAGCAAGCGTGTGCTCTTCACGTCAGGGTCGTGTTTTGCTTTCACCTTCTCGTGGCATTCCGTACATGCCACACGAAGGTGGTTTTCAACCTTTCGGCGAGAACCGTAATAGTTACTGTACCCACAGAGGGGCATTCTTAGAGGTGAGTTCTCAACGTCGGACGCACTGAACAGAAAAAACAAAACTTTTGACTGCGACCCTGTGATGGTCGTAGTACCACCGGTGGCATGTACAACAGGGTGACCGAACCCATCATTGAGAGACAAGAAAGACTGTCGATCCAGACTATTGATGGTTGGACACTTCTCGCACTAAGCATTAGGAGCAAGTGGGGAACCAGGTACATGTGGAAGTAGCCTATTGTAGCAAGATAGGGTGTAGAAGGCTGGGCCGGGACCTGTTGGCTAGACAGTATAAATACACTGTACATTGCTCATTGTATTTAACCTGTGACAACTTGTCATTCTCCAACTCTGGCTTCCAGAATATCTCCAAGTCTACCTTTCTCCTACGACTCTGCACTCCACACACCAAGGCCTTGTCTTCAGAGAGCACACACTCTTACATCTGGTATGAAAGAAAGAGCCATGCGTTGGGAAAAAGCTCTGCCGCATCCCAGTCAAATTCAACAAGCCAAAGGCATGGACTACGGTGGACAACGTTTAGGCAGAAGGAGAGGGAGATTTCTGGACCAAACGTCAAAGCCAACGCACAAGAAAACCTTTGGATTTTTTTTTCCATATGTCCAGAGCATCCACATGGCCTACCTTGCACGCTGGGGAGACAAAGGGTGACTCCAACGCACTTCGAAGACATTCGATTTTTGTCCACAACTGCAAAATCACTGCCTAATGTTTTCATAAATGCTAAAATTCTGTCAGATTCTTCCAAGGACCTCCAATGGCCAAGAGTCATCCAAGGGCCAGAGAGCATGCACTACAGGGATTGTAGAGCAGCTGGGTTCCTTCAAGATAGAGAATGAGCAGCTCAATTGGTAGATGACTGGCCTGCCAGATGGGATTGACGCGGAACAGATTCGGGCAGCCTGGTCAAGGACTTTTTCAAGACCAAAGCCAAAAGCTCTGGAACTGCTCAATCCCTCAGTCATTGGTGCGAGCATATGGACCTGGCTGTTTTCCATAAAACGCTCCTTTGGGACTCTGGGTCACCCTCTTGAGGACAGTGTTGTGCCTGTTTAGGTGACACTACTTTGCGGAGCAGCATTGGATTGGTAGAGCAGAATGTGCTGGCCGCTTCGAGTGGAGGTAGGAACACAGCTACTCAGCATACTGTGTTGTGGCAGCCAGGCGCAAGGCAAGCTGAAGCGTGTGTGGCGACGACATTGGAGCAGTTTGAGCAGGCCATGAGGAATCGGTTGGATCTTGTGAATGCTTCCATGGTCACACCTAACAAGCTGAAGCAGCTGAAGCAGATCGACTTGGTGCAGGAGTACACATTTCTTGCCATTGTGCTTGGAGATTGATGACATGAGAGAGTGCAAGATGGCAGACAACTGCCATGACGGATTGCACGCAAATTTTCAGCGCACACTGGCACTAAGTAGAATCACATTGTGGCTAGTGCTGAGAACATTGATGCGCTACACTATCATCGAGGGGGTTTCCGTGAGAAGCAGTAGAATGTCTAGTGTTGAGAATCACACCAAAACTTTGATCCCATGGAGATCAACATGCTCGAAAGGGGCCAACAGCAAAGCAAGCCGCATAGTGAGAACTGTTGCATCTGCGGGAAGCCTTGGCACCACAAGCAGGACTACAAGAAATAGCAACAACAACATAGGAACAGTAGAGAGTGGGGGACGGCGAACTGCTAGGAAAGCTTTGTTCGCATCACTCAGTACCAACCCTGAAAGTACTTTAACAACTAGGGGAGCTACTCAGTGCATTTCTGTGGGGCAAAAGGGACGGAAGCGCTGGAGGTATCCTCGTGAAAGAAAAGGTTTCATTGACTGATTCTGGGAAAACGAGGGTTGCCAAAACTAGTCAGTAGATAAAGGCATTCTTGGATTGCGACGTATGACATTGTTCTTCACCTACAAGGCTGAATCTTGCCTGGTTACCTATGGAGCCAACGAAGGCCAAAGTGGTGCAAGGGGAGCTGGAGTGCGGGTTGCCTCTAAAGCCTTTGAGGGTCCATCTGGGCAAGCTACCGTGCGCTGTGAACTTTCACACATGCCCAGTGGATACCTATGACTCCATTTTGGAGCCTGACTTGATATATCAGTGGAATCCTACTCTGCATGAACTACCCAGCCAGGTGATGGTGAAGAGAAGCAGAGAATGTTGAATGGTATGCACCTTGTCCTTTGGCTGGCTGACTGGCTACCCAGACAAGGCATGCACTGCTCTATGGAATACGTCACCTTGCTCTGTTCTGAGATAGGCCAGGAATGCACTTCCACTAATAGGTATGTCCCCTAGAGATCATCATAGGAAACACCCCTTAGTTGCCTTGTTGGAACAGGCACCAGAGCTCATGGATTGCGGGTTCAAACTTTGCGACGTCTGCAGTTTTCTTTGTGGTGCAAAATGGGACAGGATGCTTCTGGGAAGCTAACATGGAAGCTTCTAAAAAACTTACTAGAAATTTTCTTGGGGATAAAAATGTTTGGTATCAAGATGCGCCAAGTAGGGCTATAGGTGGAGGTTGGCTCCTGTCAAGCCTCTACAAGCACAAGCATTCAACAAAGGTCTGCAAGTCTAAAAGACTATACCATGTATGCATCCATTCACAATTCTTGCCTTTCAGGCTCCTCACTAAGTTTCCAACCAAGGGTAGACAGTAAATACCTTCATTTGGAATTTTTTATGCTGCAAAATGAATGAACCTAAAGTGTGGATCCCTTGTTTGAGGTTGATATGTTATGTTGTTTGCGATTCCAAGAGCAGTTGGCGGCCTCCCATGTCAGGACCAGTTTTGTAGACCATTGCTGTCTAGCTCCTTGAGAAAGGGTTATGGGCCCACACATGTGGTTCCAAGGCTTGAGTCTAAATCACTCGCACATGGTCTTGAGGGGCGCACGTGTACAACAGGGACACAAAGATTAGACGACTCCATCTGCTCCATTGAATCAATCGGCTTCTTCAGGCAGGGTGCACCCACGAGGCAGAGCAGGAGACAAGGAAGAGCTCTTTCCATGTTTGACAATACCCTCGTGCCCCAACGGGATAAAGCTCTATCCCTTTAGAAGGTGGTACGACCCGGAGTCTGATTCTGCCGATGAAACGATCGCCTGAAGCAATCATCGGTGAGGGGGAGGGAGGGGTATGTAACAGAACCAATTGCACCGTTGACAACATTCGCAGTCATCAGCCTCATCACTCTCATTGGTCTTCAAAAAGCAGAGTAGAAATAAAGGAGAGGACAAAAGCAACGGCCAAAAATGGTGGATCCAGCTCAAGCCTCCAGCTCAAGCTCGAGGCAGGCATGTTCAGATTCACGCAAACAAGTTCTCCTTTGTGAAAAAGGGAATTTGAGATTTTCATGAACGTGCTTGGCTACCTCAACATCGTAAATAGGACCAACACAGCACCCGCAGATGCGACAGTACCTACGCATGTGTCTGACCGTGTAACATGGATGACAAAGGACAACATGGCTCTCTTCATACTCGTGACATCAATCAACAAGACTCAACACTCCCACATGACAGAATGCACCTCATCCGCGAGGACCAAAAACAAATCTCACAGGTGCATGAATCAAACGCCCTAGTAAATGGAATGAAAAATCAACTCCTACATGTGTGCTATGATACTTCTCATGTCACTGCCAAAAAGCTTGGGATCCTTGATCACCATATTTGGCGGTACGAAGGTAGCATGTCTGACATATGAGGCTGTCACCCAACACGTCCGTAAGGAGTCCATGCAAACCAGTGGCAGTGAGGCAAGCATTTTAGCCTATGCCCCTCACTTTGGTAGAGAAGGTTCAAGCTCCTACTCCAGTCAAGGAAACCGAAGAAGTGGTAGCAGTGGAGGGAAAAGCAATGGTGATACGAAGAGTTCCAAGAAGTCTGGCAACTTTCAAAACTGTGGTGAGTCTGGGCAATACGCTAGGGACTCCCGTAGTCCCAAGAAAGAAGGCAGAAACAAGGGAGGGAAGGAGAGAAAGGAGCTCACCAACATGATGGCTGAAGGGTTTCCCATGAAGGGAGCAGCACTCCCTAGGCCCGGGGCATTTCCCCTTGACTCATGCACCAACTAGCACTCCTCAAAAGACAAGGGTGGATTTGTCTCCATGGCCAAATCTAACATGTGCATCAAGTGTGCAAACAGCGGCGTATTCCAAGCCATAGGCAGAAGACAAAAAGTGATCACGTTTAACATGAACTGTGCCAAGAATGAGTTCAATCTACAAAAGATGGTACACATGTCCTCCTTTGCAACGAACCTATTGTCTGTTTCACAAATCACCGACAGCAAGATGACCGTGGTGTTCACCAACATGGAAGCTGTGGTCCTCAAAAGCAAGGACATCGAGATTTTGTACACCAAAGACGACCTCATGCTTCAAATTGTAAGAGTCAACGACCTCTTTGTGCTTCAAACAAAGGTGAGCAAGGCATCAAATGAGGGACTAGCGTGTGCACCAAGACAATGGCATCAAAGCCAAAGGATGCACCACCAGGGACCGCTGCGGCCACCATATGAACCAAGGACACAGATGTTGAGCTGTGGCACCGGCAATTTGGCCACGTTGCCAAAAACACGCTATAGGAGATGCAAGAGGAAGAGGTGGTCCGTGGAATGGAAGGGTGTACCACAAAGCACCAAGAAGGATGAACATTGTGTGAACAATACGTATAAACAGAGGCAGAGAAGAAGCCATTTCAAAGAGGAGATCAACGATGGGAGAATGTTTTGGACCTGATCCAAAGCAACGTGTGTGGACCCTTCTACACAACTTCTAACAGAGGAAGCAAGTACTTTGTGACCTTCATCGATGACCACACCCACAAGGTGTGGATCTACTTCCTTGCAACCAAGGGAGAGGTCAAGAAAAAGCTCCTTGAGTTTGTCACCATGGTAAAGTGAAAAACGTCCAAGAAGGTGAATACACTCCAAAATGACAACGTAGGTGAGTACAAGGCATGCAAGCCTTGGCTGAAGAATCATGGCATCTGCAACAAGCAAAGCACACCTTACAACCACAAAAGCAATCACATGGCCGAGAGGATGAACCAGACCCTTCTTGGCATGATGCATAATCTTTGACGCCAAGCTCCCACCTTCCTTCTGGGCTAAAAAAACAAAATTGGTTTGCTGCCTCTTGGACCTCACACCAACAATCGCCTTGCGGAAGCATAAAAAGGAGGACAAGAAGTTGAAGACACCATAGGAAGCATAGTGGGGAAAGAAACTCAACGCCTCTCATCTCAAGGTGTTCGTGTCAACTGCATGGGTGAAGATCCAGTCGGGAGAAGGTGGAGGCAAGCTCGACGCACGTTCCATCATCATTGGGCATGACATATCACACAAAGCCTATCCGCTTTGGGACCAGGCAGCAGGAAAGATTGTGAGAAGCCACAGTATTGAGTTTGATAAACATACCCTTGGAAAGGTAAAGCTGGTGGACCCGATCCTCACTCCCAAGGCAAGAGAGTGGATGGTGTTGCTTGAGTCCGGAGACCAAGCACCCAACAAGTCACTTGCTTTGAAAGCAAGTTGTGGAAATGGGCGAGCACCTACGCATGATGAGGCAACACTTGACATGGACAGAGATACCAATGCGTCCTGGGCTTCTGAATCAGACTTGGAGTCTGACAACTCTTCAGACAACGATGACACACCACCACCTTTTGTACCACCAACAGCAAAGCAAGAAGCTGCACCAGCATCCCGGCATGGTTTGTGTCAATGCGCCGGATAGCAACGGTCTAGAAAACGAGTTCTGACACGGGAGGCCGCCAACCGCTCTTGGTACTTCACCAAGACAATATATCACCCTCGAACGAGGGATCCACAGTTTAGGTTTGTTCGGTTTGCAACTTCGTGAACACTTTAGTGTCTACCCTTGGTCGGACAGTCTATGAGGAGTCTCAAAGGCAAGAACTGTGAATGGATGCATGCAGGGCACATGCCCTTATACTTGCAGAGAATTGCTAATGCTTTTTGCTTTTAGTGGCTCCACAAGAACCAACCTTAGCCTACAATCCTACGTGGCGCATCCTCAGACCGTGAAGTGTTTTCCTCAAGCCAGGCTCTAGAAAGCTTCCTAGAAGCTTCATGTCCCATATTGGGCCACAAAGAAGAATACGGCCATTGCGGGATTTCAGCACGCAACCCATGACCTCCAGCGCCTGACCCAACTAGGCCACAATGTTGTGTTTCCTATGATGATGTCCAGGGGACATACCCATTATGGGCAGTGCATTCCTGGCCTATCTCAAAACAAACCAAGGGGACGTACTCCATAGAGGAGTGCATGCCTTGTCTTTCCGTGCAACCAACCAGCTAACCAGTAGACAAGGTGCATACCAATCAACAGTTTGCGACCAAAGAAAGCATCTTTGTGGTAGGAGAACTATTACACTAGCCTCAGTCAGTTGTGCATGGCTCAGGGAGAGCCATCCATTGTTGCATAGGTGATGAATGGCCCAAATTCAGCCAAGTAGAAGGAGGCAATGGACAGCAAGCTTGCCTCAATTGATGAGAACAGCATGTGGGTGCTGGTGGATAGACCGGACAAGGCCTACGTGGTGGGATCCAAGTAGGTCATCTGAATGAAGTAGAAGCAAGATGACAACATTGACAAGTTGAAGACAAGTTGTAGACAAGGGTAGTGGCTAAGGGATTTTCCTAACGCCTGTGCTCTGAGTACGACAAGACGTTTGCGCCCATCATGACCTTTGCCTCCATCTGCTCTCTCCTCCCCATTGAAGCTGCAAACAACCTGGAGATGAACCAGATGGATGTCACGACAGTTTTTGTTCACATGAAGCTCAACAAGGAAGTGCCGATGGAGGTGCCCAAAGGAGTTAAGAGCTCCCAAGGACAAGGTCCTCAAGATGGTGAAAGTTCTCTACGGGTTGAAACAGGCCCCAAGGATGTGGTACAAAGAGAAAGATATTTTCATCACCGGTCTCTCCTTTACACATTGCCAGGATGACCCGAGCATGTACGTGCACAATGATTGGAGAGGGTTGATGCAGGTTGCACTAAATGTGGATGACCTGATTTGCTAGTCTTCAGCCGAAATGCTGGATGAATTGAAGCCTGACCTTAGCAAAAGGTTCCAGATGAAGGACATTGGTCCTCTCAAGTACTATCTCGCGTTCACCATCCACTACAACCGAGTAGAACGCACCATCCAACTCAACAAAAACAAATGCATCCGTGAGAACTGAAGCACTATCACATGGAAGACTGTAAATCTGTTGGCACCCCAATGATGACCGATACGAAGCTGAAGGCCTCCATGTCATCAAGCAACAAAGCACAACAAAGGGAGATGCAAGAAATCTCCTACCAGTGGGCCTTGGGTAGCATCATGTGTGCTATGGTAGGGAACTATCCCGACATCTGCTATGCCGTGGGACAAGGGAGAAGGTTTGTGGCATACCCAAAGCCACGGTATTCTTAGGAAATCAAGCACATCTTGCACTACCTGCAAAAGACACGCCATATGGGCCTCGTCCTTGGAGGCCATGAAGGTACGGACCCCTCCACCTAAAAAGCTACACTGATGCCGACTTGGGAGGAAATTTTGACGACCGCAAATCTACCTCAGGATATGTGTGCATCTTAAATGCTGTTGCCATATCATGGGCAAGTAGGAAGCAGGATTATGTTTCCATGTCTACAGCTGAGGTTGTGTACGTTCCTCTTTCCGAGTTGTGCAAGGAGACTCATTGGTTGCGCAGCTTACAGGGAAAAATGATAGCACCACAGAAGGACACCATGGTCGTACACGTGGACAATATGAGCGCAATTTTGATGGTTGAAGATGAGGTCATCTCCTGGCAAACAAAGCGGATCGACATACGGTACCACTTCTGACGAGAAACTGTCATGAAGAATCTAATGGAATCGCAGCACTTTGGAACCAAGAGCATGCTTGTTGATTGCATAACCAAGCCGTTGGAGAGCAAATTTCACTATGTAGGCATTCATGGCTTTGGCATGAGGAGTGGGGTAGAGGAAGGTTAAGCCTCAATGCATGAATGGAGTCCAGTGAATGAAAAATATGTACAGGTATGTTGGAGAGATTTGTTGAATGGTGTACACCTTGTCCACTGGTTGACTGACTGGTTGGCATGCTGCACAGACAAACAAGGAATGCACAGCTCTATGGAGTACCTTCCCATGGTCTATTTTGAGATAGGCGAGGGATGCTCTGCCCGTAATGGGTATGTCCCCTGGAGATCACCATAGGAGACACGCCTTTGTGGCCTAGTGAGAACAGACACCGCAGCTCATGGGTCGTGGGGTTCAAACTTTGCAATGGCTGCATTTTTCCGTGTGGCCCAAAATGGAACAGGAAGCTTCTAGGAAAGAAACGAGGAGGCTTCTATGAAGCTTACAAGAGCCTTCCTTGAGGATCAAACTGGGCAGTCTCAGGTTGCGCCAACTAGGACTGTAGGTTAAGGTTGGCTCCTGTCTAGCTACTACACGCAGAAGCATTAGCAAAGGTCTACAAGCAAAAAGGCATGTACCCTGCATGCATCCATTCATAGTTCTTGCCTTTAAGACTCCTATTGAGTGTTCAACAAAGGGAAGACACTAAATGCCTTCATGCGGACTTCATAATGTTTGAAACTAAATCTAAATTCTAGATCCTTCATTCGAGAGTGATATGTTGTCTTGGTTGCAATACCTAGAGTGGTCAGTAGCATCCAATGTCGGGACTCGTTTTGTAGACCGTTGCTATCCAGTGCATCGATCGAGAGTAGATATTTTTGCTGCTTTGGGCAGAGGAGAAGGGCTCCAAGGTATGCAAGGTGCCATAGTTGAGTTGCGTGCAGCTAAAGCATTGTCAGTGCAAGGGGGAGGAAGTGTACCTCATGTGGCTGGGGCAGGAACAAGCAATTAAAGAGGTGGAAGTGTTGGCAGCATGGGCAAAGCAACAAGAGGGAGAGCATTAGAAAGCACGAGTAGTGGAGCTATCACAAGGCATGAAGGAAGTGTTTGACAGCTGCGGTGATGTATTTCCTATTGAGCCGCCAAAGGGCTTACCACCGAAGCGAGACATCCACAACAAAAATGAGATTGCTCAGGGGGTAACTCCAATGGTGTGTGTTGCTTATCGCATGAGTGACAATGATCTTGGCAAGCAAAAAAAGCAGTTGAAGTGACAGAGTAGGGATTCATCAAACCGTTGGTGTTTTCCTATGCTGCATTGGTCCTCTTAATGAATAACAAGACAGGGCAGTTGTGGATGTGAGTGGATCATCACACACTAAACAACTTAATGACAAAAAAACTGGTACTACAAAGGCTTGCAGAGTTGTTTGACTAGCTGAGGGGAGGGAAATACTTCAACGAGATTGACTTGCGCTCAAGGTACCATCAGATCTGGATTGCCAAGCACGATGTGGAGAAGATGGAGGTTTTGACATGGTACTACCATTTTGAGTACCTTGTGATGTTGTTTTGGTTGAGCAACAATCCTGCAACGTTCATGAGTCTCATGAACAAGATCTTCCACCCTCACTTGGACCAAATTGTTTTGGTGTTCCTAGAAAACATCCTCATCAACTCCCAAACTCTACACGAGCATAAAAAACATCTTCGAGAGGTCTTAGACATTCTTTGAAGAGAGACGTTGTTTGCCAAGCTCTCTAACTGCGAGTTCAAGAAAACAGAGGTAGAGTTCCTTGGGCATATTGTGATCGACAAGGGTCTTCGTATGGATGTGGAGAAGGTAAATGTAGTGGAGTAATGCCCGACACAAAAGTGAGTGCGTGACATCCAATTATTCACAGGGTTCGTCAATTACTACCAAAATTCTTTCAAGGGGTATACAAAGAAGGTTACACCACTGACACAGTAGCTAAGGAAGAATTGCCAGAAGAATGGGGCAAGGAGCAGGAGAGCCTTGAGGAGCTCAGGTGTGCAATGTGTGATACTCAGGCACCGGTGCATCTGGACTCAACCAAGGAGCGAATACTGGTGATTGATTCAAGCAAATACGCTGTTGGAGTAGTGTTGCTTTAGGATCATAGATAGGGGTTGCAGTCAACTGCATACATATCTCACAAGCTACGAGGTGCGCCGCTGAACTATACAATCTACAAGGAGATGTTGGCTGTGATCCATGCCTTCAAGCATTGGCAGTCTTACTTGGATTCGTGATGCTGCGTGGTCTTCATGGATCACTATGCCTTGAAGTACTTGAAGACATACTAGAACCTCGGTCACTAGAAGACTCACTGGATGAAACTCTTTGAAGGAACTTTTGACTACGAGATCTAGTACAAGCCTGGGAAGGTGAATCCATTTGACCATCTATTGCAGGGGCCTCAATGTCATCTCAGTGCTGATGGGATCTCTAGTCATGCATAAACTATTCAAGCATGGCTATGGCGTGGACGGTGAGTTCATGGGTAGTGTGCTGTAAGACATAACATGGGATGCATTGTATTGGCAATGGGGACATGAGGAGAAGATATTCGTGGTAACAGTTATGCACCATTGAAGCACTTGCTACTAGAGGAGGCACATGATACCCACTAATCTCGTAATGTTGGTTTTTACAAGACTCTAAAAACATGGGCATGCCAACATTGGTGTTTTTCAATGGCAACTGAATGTAAGAGGTTTGTGAGCAGTTTTGATGTGCACTAACACATGGAGGACCACCCCATTATGGGGGCTACAACCATTTCTCGTTCTTGAAAGGTTGTGGATACACATGTTAAAATATTTCCCCTCCACATGCCCAAGTGCGGCATCGGAAGCCGCCAACGAGCCAGCAGAAAGAGGAAAATCCTCGCAGTTCGATCTCTTGGCTTGAAGATTGCACGGGTCCTCAAATGGAGTATTGCCCCTAAAATTTGACGAGTTGTTGAATCCATTAGAAGTTACTTCATCGGAATCAGACAAATAACAAGGGAGATATGAGCTTCCAAATTTGGGGTGTGCGCGGCGGTTCTGGGAGCTGGTCGCGATTCGACTTCTTATGAATAATCAACCGGATCAACTAACAAAATGTCCATCTAGGGATTTTTTTCCGGAATACTGCTGAAGCATCTGGTGGATAGTATCCACTAGATCCAGTACTTCAGGTTGGTACTGAGGGACCTGGCCCGGCGTCTTAAACTCAGTAGTACGTTTTGTAACTCGCAGTCGAAATTCTGACTACAGGCTCACGGACATGTTTCAAACCTCTTCACACCGCATCACCAAATACGACCAAAAAGTAGGGACAGGTCTCAGATTTTCCCAAAACAAAAGACGTGAACCACTAGAGAAGATCATGGCAACTTTGGGACCGCACCGCGCGAATTCCTGACAAAGGGTTGTGGACGCACGGGTCTGATCCTCTCCAACGTTCACGTCTTCTGCATCGTAGGGGTCTGTGATGTTGGACGTCACCGTGAAGTTCTGAGAACCTATCAGAGTAGAAGCTGCACAAAAGGCGCAAAAGAAGACGTAGCCCATTCAGAAGCATGCGGACGGTCCACGCTTTGGTCTATGGAGGTGGTAGTTTCAGCTGCACCTCGCGCATAAGGGGCTACAAGATGTCATGTTAGGAAAGGAGTTGGTCAAAGAGGCGACTGCTACAGACACGAAGAAGCAGATCTTTGGAAAGAAGAACACACAGGAACTCATGCTTCTGGTGTCCAGGATAGCCGAGTCGCTATGGAAATATTTCCAAGGCTGCAAAATTGCAACGGAAGCTTGGCAAAAACTCTGTGCCATCCACCAATCCAAGGCACTTGTGAGCAAAATCTTTGCAATGAAGCGGCTCCTTCCGGTGAGAATCCACAACAAAGATGATGTCATCTCTGTCATGCGGCAGATTGAGTCCCTTGCCTGACAATGCAGCGTGGGTTGGAAGATCAACACACAACTGTAGGGGATGGAATTCCTCATGGCCCTACTTGACGGTTGGGGTCCCCTCATCACCATCCGAGGAGGATGGCCGGAGGACAAACTCACTTATGGCGTTGTTCTATAGTACATTTTCAACGAGGCCCAACGCCAGAGCTACGGGAACTCCGTGTCTCCCTCACAAACCCTCGTCACCAAAACGCGTGGTAAGAGAAGTTGGGGCGAAGGAAGCAGCGAAAAGGGCGGAAGCAAGAATGGCGCCAAGAAAGAAGTGAGCCGCAACTGTGGCAAGGAGAGCCTTTGGACCCGCGAATGCCCGGAGAACACCAAGGCCGGTGGAAAAAACACCAAAGGCAGGTTGATCCTCAACAGCAGCAAGAACCACTTCCTAAAGAAGGCCAACATGCGGTGCCTAGATTTTGGGGCCAAGGAGCACACCCGGGTCAAGAATGAGGGGTTCGTGACCTACAAGAAGTTCTCCAAATCAATGGTGGTCACAAACAACAAAGTCGAGCCGGCGGCGTCAAGGCGACATGAAGGTGGAAGTCATGGTGGGCGGTAAGAAGGAAATGAGCAAAATCTGTTATGTGCACCATGTCCCTGGACTGTCTAACATCCTTTAGTGTCAACCACTTGACTGATAAGGTTTATGAGGTGCTCTTCTTTGGGAAGGCCACCGTAGTACGCATCGACGGTGCCAACGAGCTCGTGCTAGAGGCAAAGTACAAGGGAGGTCTCTACATCGTGGAGATCAAGGTGATTCCCACAGCATCTGACTCAGCACACTCGCAATAGTGTGTTGTCAACATGGCAAAGGGAGGAAGGGTTGATCTCGAGCTCTGGCACCAATGGTCGAGTCATTTTGCACTTGCAACTATCAATGGCAAATCGTGCGCGCCCTCGTCATCAACGGTGTAGTAGATGCGGCAACAGATGCAGCAACACACAAAAGGTGTGAGCCTTGAAATTGAACAGGCGCGGCACAAGTCATTCAACAAGAATGCGACTTGCATAAAGGACCTGCTGAAGGTCGTGCACAGCGACGTGAGTGGACCATTCAAAACAGTGTCAAACAGCGGCTTGAGATACTTCATCACCTTCATCAATGATTTCATTAGGAAGCTCTTCGTATACTTTGTGAAGCGGAAGGGTGAGGTCCTGGACTGGCTGAAGACGTACATCACAATGGTGGAGAGGAAGACTGGCCAGAAGGTCAAAGCGTTGTGCAGCAGCAATGGCAGAGAGTACCTGGGTTGTAGCGGGTGGATCAAGCAACAGGGTATCAAGTGGGAGCCCACTATGCTGTATATGCCAAAGTCCAATGGAATGGTAGAGCAGGGGAAGAAGATGCTACTAAACATGTTGCAAACCATGTTTGTTGATGCAAGATTGCCACGAGGCTTCTGGATGAAGGCTGTGCGTACTACAAGATTCACCATCAACCTCAACCCAAAATCAGAGTTGAAGGGCAAGGAAAGCTGGGAAACACCGCAGGAGGATTGAGGCAGGTGCAAGCCAAACGTGGCGCACCTTAAGGTGTTTGTGTACAAGGCGCATGCGATGGTGTAGGCAAGGCAGTGCTGCAACAGTAAGCTGAAACCATGGGCGTAACCGTGATTGTTTCTTGGCTATGAAAGCGTGCAAAAGGAGTACGGGCTTTGGGAACCGTGCACGTAAGAGATCATCCACAACAGTAATGTCAACTTTGACAAGCAGTACACCTTCAACGGCATTAAAGATAACATGAGCATTGGGAACACTTGAAAACAAGGAGAATTTTTCTAGCTCCTTCACTACAAGAAGGAGCTGCCGGACATGGAGGTCAAAGATGCAGCATCAGAGGCCATTGATGCAATAGGTGCAATAGCCAACGTGGAGGACACCGATGACGATGTAGCTGGGTTGGAGATCTGGTGGAAATTTTTGTCGGAGGATGCACTACAGGTGCCAAAGCATGCACTTCAGATGGAGTTTGCATCGGGCGTCAGAGAAAAAACCTTCAGAAGTACCGCTCGTCCAATCTATGTTACGACGGAGTGGGAGAGATCCTCATGAAGCCGTTCGATCGATGTTTCACCAGAGCGAGCGAAGTTAGAAGGATCGCAACAGAGCAACTGGGGCCACTAAAACTACCACGTCACAGCAAGAGGCATGAGAGAGCGGGGAAGAATTTTGATGCAGGTAGTGGTGGATGGATCCGCATGATGCTGTGCATGTTGACTACATCAACAGAGCCAACGACTGTGCAAGAGGTGCTTGTGCGGCTGGAGGGCAAGCAGTGGGACGCCACCATCAAGTCAGGTTTGGCGTCCATTGTAGAAAATGCCATGTGGGAGCTGGTTGACTGGCCGAAAGATGCCAATGTCATTGGCGGTAAGTGGGTCTTCAAGACCAATTTGACAAAACATGGGATGGTGGACAAGTACATGGCGCGGCTTGTGGGAAAGGGGTACGCACAACATAAGGACGAGCACTATAATGAGACATTTGCCCCCGTTGCTAAGTTCACAACCATCCGGGTGATCCTTCTGGTGGCAGTCACAAAGGATATGGAGCTCCACAAGATGGATGTAAAGACGGCCTTTCTCAATGACATCATTGACAAAGAAATCTACATGAAGGTGCCAGAAGGGGTGGAGGCACCAGAGGGCAAAGTGCGAAGTCATTGTATGGGCTAAAAGAATCACCTCGATGCTGGTACCAATAGATGCATAGGTTCATGGCACACCTTTCCTTCAAGCGCTATGAGGTAGATCATAGCATGTGGCGCATCAAGAAGCTCCATTAGATCATTGCACTCTACATGGATGCCTTGATCTTCTACTCATCAGACCTATTGAGACTACAGCAGCTTAAAGAGCCTCTGAGCAACAAGTACAAGATGTCGAAATGGGGGATCTTGAGTTCTACCTCAGGGTAGGTATTTTGCCTAACTGGAGGGTGCCCACGCTTGAGTTGGCGTAGGCAAAAAAAGTGGCCAAAGTGCTGAAGCGGTATGACATGGAGGACTGCAAACCAGTTTACAATGTTGTCTTCACGACCTATGAACTGAGTGCGGCGATGTTGTCGCAAAACAAAAGAAGAGCGGGAGGATATGGCACGGGTGCCCTACCAATGGGCGTTGCGTAGCCTCATGCATTCCATGGTGGCAACTCGAGCGAACCCAGCCTATGCGATTGGCCAAGAGAGCAGATATGTGGTCGATCCAGGGCCATTACACAAATAGGTGATCAAGCGCATCCTCCAATACCTGCAGGCAACACAGTACAAACGCTTAAGGTTCGACTGCAAGGGGCGGGTGGAATCCTTGCGTCTGGTCTGCTGCACGGATCTAGACTATGGTAGTGATGTGACAATTGGAAGTCCACATCCGGCTACGTGTTATTCCTCGCTAATGCAGTAGTTTTGTGGTGTAGTAGGAAGCAAGAATGCATCACCATCTCCATAGTGGAAGTAGAGTACATTGTGTTGGCTGATACGGTCAAGGAGGTGGTGCTTGTAAGCATCATTCTACAGGGTAGTTCTAAGTGGGTGATTACGTGATGTGAAATTTGCCAACCTACAACTTGTGGGAATTTGGAGCGCGAAGCTCAAGTCGCAATCGGTTTGTCCGTTCCGCATTTTGGAGAAGCGGTCAGTCGTGTCTAAAAAGTTGTATCTGCCAGCACACTACACCATCCATCCATTGTTCCACATCTCCCTGCTTTGTTCTTATCGCCTCCCAAGGCCTCTTTCCACGGTTGTGGGAGAGCTTCCCCTGCTACTGTCTAGGTTGAAGCAAGTGAGGAGTTTCACCTCAAGAGAACTTCAATGCAGGAGGTACCAACCATTGTTTTGGTGGACCGCCAGATGTGAGTTTTTGGTGTATTCTAAGGGTAACCTAGCTGAGCAAAACACATGGGAAAAAGAGGCCAACTTCAATGCAAGAGGTACCAACCATTGATTTCTAGGAGTATCTTTGCATGTTAGGACATCGAAGTTCCAACGTGGAGATGAATGTAACAAGGTGCCCTAGTTTCCTAGCACACCCGGGGCCACGTCTGAGTTTTGGAGACATTCAAGCCTTTTCTTGATTCTTGAAAGTCAAGCTTGAAGTCAGATTTGACTTCACTCAACCACGAGAAAGTGAAGAGGAGGAGGAACGAGAGAGAAAACCTGTGCTCCACACACCAGTGGCGTATTTGGCATGTAAAGGAGGCCTTGACCCTCTTAGCGACTAGCATAACACTTATGCTACTCGCGAAGAAGCTGTCTTGGAGGCTAGCCTCCAGCTATGGAAACGATCAACGGCAAGACTAAAACCGATGAATCCAACTTTGCGACGGTCGGAGTACAACCGGTGGCTTGTGCAACTTGGCAATTGTACCCATCGCTAAGACACAAGAAAAACCATTGGTCTAGACGATCAATGGTCAATCACTTCTTGCACTAGGCATTGAGTGCACGTAGCGCAATGATCACAAGTGCAAGTGGCATGTTGTAGCAAGCTAGGAGAGAAACAGGCTGGGCCAAAACTAGCTATCCTCACAGTGTAAATGCCTTGTATATCACTCATTGTAGTTCTCGTATGACAGCTTGTCATTTTCAAATTCTGGCTTCCAGACAATCTCCATGTCTATCTTTTTGCTGTAACTGTGCACTCCACACACCAAGGCCTTGTCTTTAGAGAGCACATACTTTTATAGGATTATATGGCTGTGATAGACGTTGTTACATCTTTGACTAAGCCCTTGCACCCCATGATCACACTCATAAACCCACGTTATAGGGCGGTGATAGACGTTATTACATCTTTGACTAAGCCCTTGCACCCCATGATCACACGAGTGATCTTGAGCTCCTGGTTGCATGCCACTAGAACGTTGTACGTGAACTGTTGGTGGAGGTTGATGAAGGCCACCCAACATGCACCATGCACGAGGTCTTGCAAGTGGGTGCTCTCAACTATGCTAGGACAGTCTCCAAAGAACGACAGGTAGTTTGAACGACCAGCCCATGTTGTCGGCATGGGGTTGCCAATGCAAGGCTGGCAGATAATGGTGGGAGCGAGGCTTGTCAGGGCATGCACCTCTTGGCATAGGATACGGGTAATGGTGTATGCTCCACGCTAGAACCACTCCATAAGTTCATAGCTTGACATGATGAAACGTACATATTGGAGCCATATTAACATTTTCCCCCTACTGACATGCGTGTGTCAATGACCATGGCATTATCGCGCATGTAAGGTATGATGATGCTCCAATTCAACAACTTCATGCGACTGGTATTGTAGATCCGAAGAGGATGTCTATAGCATAGTTTGGTCAACGAAGCCGTGTAGGACTCATTCTGCATGGGCCGTCATAATAGCCTAGCAATTAATTGATGCACGAGACACAAGGATCTCGTATTGTATTTGGATTAGCTCCTCATAGAGGGTGGTTGCATGGTGTAAAAGGACGTGCCTTGCTTGGGCATGCTGACAGAAGTGGTCCATGTCACTAAGAGATATGGTCCCAAGCTGACTCACCTTCGCATGTTAGAATTCTTTGATCGGTGTTGCATGGTGAAGATTAGGCGATTAGAACGTGCGATATGGCTCAATGGTTTGCATAAAGGAGAAGGTCATGTGTTAGAATCCTTTGACATGAAGAGAAAACCGCTTCACAACAGGCATCCGGGCCATGGAGCCATAGATTATCCACAAAAACGGTCTCCTTGAGCTAAGTCCATTGCACAATTACTGTGGTCACTTTTCTTTTCCCACTACACCGCATACCCTATTATGGGGCAGGTCTAGTGTGACTACCTTGTCTCACTCAAGCAAGTACACGATGCCTCAACCTCACCCCTCACGTCACCCACTTTTGGACCCAAAAACATTGGGCTGAGGCTGGAAACCTGTGAACAAGGATCTTTTATTGACTCATCTCGCACTTGAGTGTTCAACTTGGACTACTTCCATAGAAAACAAGGTGAACACCACACCTTCTCGTATCATTCACTCGAACAGCTATCCATTAGTGTTTTTCCCAAGCTCAGTCCATGGGTATCATTGGATGGTCCGATGGAGATTTGAATCGCTAAAAAATTGTTGTGTTGTATATGTGTTGGATGACTCGATAAGGGAACGGCCTAGATGGATAGTCTGATGCGGGTACTGATCGAACTCAAGATCTAATACTTGAAATGTCCTATTGGGGAGCCGTTCGAACCTTGGAAGGGTGGCGTCCAAGTTGTTGTCCATGCATGTTGGCCATACTGCACAATGCTGCCCGACACGATGAAACTCGAGATTGCTGCACGGAGGTTTTGAGCCACTGCCATGATGTCAACATAAGGGCAGGCATGACTTGCACTCCCGCTGTCCCCTTTCAAGTAGTGGCCATTATTAGAGAAAAATGCAATTTTAGCAAGGTTTTTGAAGTAGCACACAAACTTTTCCACCCCGTAAAGCAGCATACAAAAATGGCCAGTCACTGTACAAGCACAAAAATGTCTCCATCAAGTGAAGTAGTACATAACAAGATGTGTATTGCAAAAATTTCTTCTCCCGAAAAAGCAAAAAAAGGTGCAATGCACGCAGGTAATGCCACGTGGCAGCAGACCCTTCCACAATTTGTGTGGCCTTTCTACTTTGCAAGTGTTATTTTTCTCTTTGAAAGAAAGTTGAGTAAGTGCAAGTATGGTTAAGGTGTGTGTCTCACTCTGTTGTTGGAACAAGACCTTAGGCAAAGAAGTTTACGAACAATTTCTTTTTCCTTGTGTGGACTGATTCTAGGTGGAAATTTTTAATTGCTAATCTTTTTAGCACACAAAAGTAGCCATCCACTAAATAGCACACAAAAATTTCCACATACACTCACTCTGTGCAAGAAAAAAATGGAGAGTAGCGCACTATGTTACCAAAGGTCATGTTCCGTTAAGGGAGTGAAATGCACCTTCTAATCATACTTACAATCACTCGACCTTTTTTTCAAAGAGAGGAACAAGTATTGCGAAGTAGGAAGGCCATAGAAGTTTTGCAAGGGTCTGCTGCCACGTGGCATCGCCTCTGCGCACTGGACATTTTTGTGTGCATTTTTGGGAGTGGACATTTGTTTACTGCAAATTGTTGTGTTCGACTTCACGCAGTGGAAACATTTGTGTTCTCGTACAGAAACTGGCTATTTTTGTGTACCATTTGACTGCGGGGACAGTTTTGGAGGCTTGTACAGCCACTAGCCATTTTGGTGTTCTACTTGAAAAATCATGCTAAAATTTCTTTGTTTCACCATTATTGTCGAAGGGCCTCGACGCGTTGAAAGCGTAAATTCACGCTGACGCGGCGCTGACGGTGACACGGGCGTTTCGAAATAGAGCTCCACGGCCATTACTCATTAAAAACTACCGATCCGCGGGTCGTAAACGACAAGACCTGGTTAAGAGATTGCACGCCGAGGTGCCGCGACATTGGCACGGCCAAAAGCGCCAGCTCGTGTACTACACACGTTCTCTCACGTGCCGCTGCCCACGCAGCGCCAGAGGCGATGCAGCCTGCTCAACAAAATCCTACGTGTGCAACTTGAAGCACTCCGGAAGCTTGAGATACCTTCGCCAGTTGTGCAAGATCATCGATGCCACTGCCAGTGGCATCGACGCCAGTCAGCGCATGCGCGACCGCGCCGCCTGTTTGCGATCATCGACGATCACGCCGCCAGTCAGCGCATGCGGGACCACGCCGCCAGTTTGCGTACTCATCGTCCATTGCAATTCGAACTGGAG
>SZWC01027813.1:9849-27266 GCA_023375785.1 Penium margaritaceum | reverse complement strand
GTGTAAGTGTGTATAGGTACGTGTAATTTTGTGTAAGTGCGTGTAAGTACGTGTTTGTGCTTGTAAGTGCGTGTAAGTACGTGTAAGTACGTGTAAGTGCATGTAAGTGCGTCTAAGTGCGTGTAAGTTTGTGCAAGTGCATGTAAGTGCGTGTAAGTTTGTGTAGGTGCGTGTAAGTACGTGTAAGTGCGTGTAAGTGTGTGTAAGTATGTAGAAGTGTGTGTAAGTGCGTGTAATTGCATGTATGTGTATGTAAGTGCGTGTAAGTGCGTGTAAATGCGTGTAAGTGCGTGTAAGTTTGTGTATGTGCGTGTTAGTGCGTGTACGTTCATGTAGGTGCATGTAAGTGCGTGTAAGTGCGTGTAAGGTGCGTGTAAGTTTGTGTAAGTATGTGTAAATGGGTTTATTTGTGTGTAAGTGCGTGTAAGTTCCTGTAAGTGCGTGTAAGTTTGTGTAAGTGTCTGTAAGTACGTGTAAGTGCTCGTATGTGTGTGTAAGTGCATGTAAGTTTGTGTAAGTACGTGTAACTTTGTGTAAGTATGTGCAAGTGTGCATAAGTGCATGTAAGTACGTGTAAGTGTGTTTAAATACGTGTATGTGCGTGTAATTACATGTAGGTGCATGTAAGTGCGCGTAACTTCCTGTAGGTATGTGTAAGTACGTGTCAGTGCATGTAAGTATGTGTATGTGTGTGTATGTGCGTATACCTGTGTGTAAGTGGATGTAAGAGCGTGTAAGAGCGTGTAAGTGTGTGTAAGAGCGTGTAAACGCGTGTAAGTACGTGTAAGTACGTGTAAGTGTGTGTAAGTGCGTGTAGGTATGTGTAAGTGTGTGTAGGTGCATGTAAGTGCGTATAAGCACGTACAAGTACGTGTAAGTGCGTGTAAGTGCGTGTTAGTGCGTGTAAGTATGTGTGAGAGCGTGTAAATGCATGTATGTACGTGTAAGCATGGTTTATGTTCGTGTACGTGGTTGAAGGTGTGTGCAATTACGTGTAAGTTCATGTAAGTACGTGTAAGTGCGTGTAAGAGCGTGTAAGTGCGTATAAGTGCGTGTAAGCGCGTGTAAGTGCAGTTTAAGTTTGTGTAAGTACGTGTAAGTGTGTGTAAGTTTGTGTAAGTGCGTGTAAGTACGTGTAAGTGCGTGTAAGTACGTGTAAGTGCATGTAAGTACGTGTAAGTGCATGTAAGCATGTGTGAGTGCGTGTAAGTACCTGTAAGTGCGTGTACGTGGGTGTAAGTGCGTATAAGTGCAAGTAAGTGCGTGTAAGTATGTGTAAGTATGTGTAAGTGTGTGTAAGCACGTGTAAGTACGTGTAAGTACGTGTAAGTGTGTGTAAGTGTGTGTAAGTGCGTGTAAGTACGTGTAAGTTCACGTAAGTGCGTATAAGTGTCTGTAAGTGTGTGTAAGTGCATGTTAGTGCGGTTTAAGTTCGTGTAAGTGCGTGTAACTGCGTGTAAGTGCGTGTCAGTGCGTGTAAGTGCGGTTTAAGTGCGTGTAATTTTGTGTAATTTTGTGTAAGTGCGTGTAAGTGCGTGTAAGTGCGTATAAGTGCGTGTAAGTATGTGTAAGTGTGTGTAAGTGCGTGTAAAAGCGTATAAGTGCGTGTTAGTGTTTGTAAGTGCGTGTAAGTGCATGTTAGTGCATGCAAGTACGTGTAAGTGTGTGTAAGTGCATGTAAGTGTGTGTACGTACGTTTAAGTGCGTATAAGTGCGTTTAAGTGCGTATAAGTTTGTGCAAGTGTGTTTGAGTGGGTGTAAGTGCATGAAAGTGCGTGTAAGAATGTGTAAGTGCGTGTACGTGCATGTAAGTGCGTGTAACTGTATATAAGTGCGGTTTAAGTTCGTATTAGTGCGTGTAAGTGCGTGTGAGTTTGTGTACGTGCGTGTAAGCGTGTAACTGCGTGTAAGTACGTGTAAGTATGTGTAAGTCATGTAAGTGCAAGTAAGTGCATGTAAGTACGTGTAAGTGCATGTAAGCACGTGTAAGTGCATGTTAGTACGTGTAAGTGCGTGTAAGTGGGTGTAAGTTCGTGGAAGTGCATGTAAGTACGTGTAAGTGCGTGTAAGTGTGTGTAAGTGCGTGTTAGTGCATGTAAGTGCATGCAAGTACGTGTAAGTGTATGTACATACGTGTAAGTACGTGTAAGTGTGTGTAAGTGTGTGTCAGTGTGTGTAAGTGAAGTTTAAGTACGTGTATATTCGTGTAAGTTCGTGTAAGTGTGTGTAAGTACGTGTAAGTGTGTCTAAGTACATGTAAGTGCGTGTAAATATGTGTTAGTACGTATAAGTGTGTGTAAGTGCGTGTAAGTGTGTATAGGTGCGTGTAATTTTGTGTAAGTGCGTGTAAGTGCATGTTTGTGCGTGTGAGTACGTGTAAGTGTGTGTAAGTGCGTGTCAGTACGTATAAGTGTGTGTGAGTGCGTCTATGTGCGTGTAAGAGTGTCTACGTGCATGTAAGATCGTACAAGTGAGTGTGAGTGCGTGTAAGTTTGTATATGTGCGTGTAAGTGCGTGTAAGTGCGTGTAAGTGTGTGTAAGAGCGTGTAAGTACGTGTAAGTGCGTGTAAGTACATGTAAGTGTGTGTAAGTGCGTGTAAGTTCGTGTAAGTGCGTGTTAGTATGT
The DNA here is from genome assembly GCA_023375785.1 of Penium margaritaceum. Taxonomy (NCBI): domain Eukaryota; kingdom Viridiplantae; phylum Streptophyta; class Zygnematophyceae; order Desmidiales; family Peniaceae; genus Penium; species Penium margaritaceum. The sequence continues at coordinate 24,640 of SZWC01027813.1, read as the reverse complement.
GTATGTTCGTGTAAGTGCGTGCAAGTGTGTGTAAGTACGTGTAAGTGTGTGTAAGTGCGTGTAAGTTCGTGTAAGTGCGTGTTAGTATGTGTATGTTCGTGTAAGTGCGTGCAAGTGTGTGTAAGTACGTGTAAGTGCGTGTAAGCGCGTGTAAGTTTGTGTAAGTGCATGTAAGTGCATGTAAGTGCATGTAAGTGCGTGTAAGTGTGTGTAAATGCGTGTAAGTACGTGTAAGTGCATGTAAGAGCATGTGAGTGCGTGTAAGTGTGTGTAAGTGTTTATAAGTATGTGTAAGTGCGTGTAAGTGCGTGTAAGAGCATGTAAGTTCGTGTAAGTGTGTGTAAGTACATGTAAGTGCGTATAAGTGCATGTAAGCGCACGTAAGTGCATGTAAGTGCGTGTAAGTGCATGTAAGTGCATGTAAATACGTATAAGTGTGTGTAAGTGCATGTAAGTACATGCAGGTGCGTGTAAGTGTGTGTAAGTACACGTAAGTTCGTGTAAGTACGTGTAAGTATGTATAAGTGCGTGTAAGTGCGTATAAGTGGATGTAAGTTTGTATAAGAGGGTGTAAGTGCGTGTAAGTACGTGAGAGTACGTGTGAATGCATGTAAGTTTGTGTAAGTGTGTGTAAGTGCGTGTAAGTGCTGGTAAGTGTGTGCAAGTGTGTGTAAGTGTCTGTAAGTGCGTGTAAGTGCGTGTAAGTGCGTATAAGTATGTGTAAGTGCGTGTAAGTGCTTGTAAGTGCATGTAAGTGTGTGTAAGTGTGTGTAAGTGTGTAAGTGCATGTACGTGCGTGTAAGTGTATATAAGTACGTGTAAGTACGTGTAAGTGCGCGTAAGTGCGTGTAAGTACGTGTAAGTGCGCGTAAGTGCGTGTAAGTACGTGTAAGTGCGCGTAAGTGCGTGTAAGTACGTGTAAGTGCGCGTAAGTGCGTGTAAGTACGTGTAAGTGCGCGTAAGTGCGTGTAAGTACGTGTAAGTGCGCGTAAGTGCGTGTAAGTACGTGTAAGTGCGCGTAAGTGCGTGTAAGTACGTGTAAGTGCGCGTAAGTGCGTGTAAGTACGTGTAAGTGCGCGTAAGTGCGTGTAAGTACGTGTAAGTGCGCGTAAGTGCGTGTAAGTACGTGTAAGTGCGCGTAAGTGCGTGTAAGTACGTGTAAGTGCGCGTAAGTGCGTGTAAGTACGTGTAAGTGCGCGTAAGTGCGTGTAAGTACGTGTAAGTGCGCGTAAGTGCGTGTAAGTACGTGTAAGTGCGTGTTTGTGCATATAAGTGCATGTTAGTGCGTGGAAGTGCGTGTAAGTTTGTGCAAGTGCGTGTAAGTACGTGTAAGTGCGTGTAAGTATGTGTAAGTGCGTATAAAAGCGTGTCTGTGTGTGTAAGTGCGTGTAAGTACGTGTATGTATGTATAAGTGTGTATAAGTACGTGTAAGTGTGTGTGAGTGCGTGTAAGTGGGTGTAAGTGCATGTAAGTGCAGTTTACATTCGTGTAAGTGTGTGTAAGTGCATGTAAGGTCATTGAAGTGCGTGTAAATGTGCGTAAGTGCGTGTAAGTACGTGTAACTACGTGTAAATGTGTGTAAGTACGTGTAAGTGCATGTAAGTGAGTGCGTGTAAGTGCAAGTAAGTGTGTGTAAATACGTGTAAGTGTGTGTAAGTGCGTGTAAGTGAGTGTAAGTGCATGTAAGTGCATATAAGTGCGTGTAAGTGCGTGTAAGTACGTGTAATCATGTGTAAGTGCGTGTACATGCATGTAAGTGTGTGTAAGTGTGTGTAAGTGTATGTACGTGCGGTTTAAGTTCGTGTAAGAACGTGTAAGTGCATGTAAGTGTGTGTCACTGCGTGTAAGTGTGGTGTAAGTGCGTATAATTTTGTGTAAGTTCGTGTAAGTGTGTGCAAGTGCGTGTAAGCGCGTTCAAGTGCGTATAAGTGCGTGTAAGTACGTATAAGGGCATGTAAGTATGTGTAAGTACGTGTAAGTACGTGTAAGTGCATGTAAGTGCGTGTTAGTGTATATAAGTGTGTGTAAGTACGTGTAAGTGCATGTAGGTACGTGTAATTTTGTGTAAGTGCGTGTCAGTGCGTGTTAGTGGGTGAAAGTATGTGTAAGTGTGTGTAAGTGCATGTACGTGCGTGTAAGTGTGTGTAAGTGCATGTAAGTGTGTGTAAGTATGTCTAAGTGTGTGTAAGTTCGAGCAAGTACGTATAAGTGTGTGTAAGTTCGTGTAAGTGTGTGTAAGTGCATGTAAGTGTGTATAAGTGCGTGTAAGTGCGTGTAAATGCGTGTAATTGTATGTAAGTGCAGTTTAAGTTTGTGTAAGTATGTGTAAGTGCGTGTAAGTTTGTGTAAGTATGAGTAAGTGGAAGTAAGTGCGTGTAAGTATGTGTAAGTGTATGTAAGCACGAGTAAGTGCGTGTAAGTACATGTAAGTGTGTGTTAGTGGGTGTAAGTGCGTGTAAGTGCAAGCAAGTGCGTGTAAGTATGTATAAATGTGTGAAAGTGCATGTAAGTGCGTGTAAGTGTGTGTAAGTACGTGTAAGTGCGCGTAAGTGCGTGTAAGTGTGTGTAAGTACGTGTATGTTTGTGTAAGTGCGTGTAACTACGTGTAAGTGCGTTTAAGTGTGTGTAAGTGCGTGTAAGTGCGTGTAAGTGCGTGTAAGTGCGAGTAAGTACGTGTAAGTGCGTGTAAGTGCGTGTGAGTGTGTGTAAGTACGTGTAAGTGCGCGTAAGTGCGTGTAAGTGCGTGTAAGTGCGAGTAAGTACGTGTAAGTGCGTGTAAGTGCGTGTGAGTGTGTGTAAGTACGTGTAAGTGCGCGTAAGTGCGTGTAAGTGCGTGTAAGTGCGAGTAAGTACGTGTAAGTGCGTGTAAGTGCGTGTGAGTGTGTGTAAGTACGTGTAAGTGCGCGTAAGTGCGTGTAAGTGCGTGTAAGTGCGAGTAAGTACGTGTAAGTGCGTGTAAGTGCGTGTGAGTGTGTGTAAGTACGTGTAAGTGCGCGTAAGTGCGTGTAAGTGCGTGTAAGTGCGAGTAAGTACGTGTAAGTGCGTGTAAGTGCCTGTAAGTGTGTGTAAGTACGTGTAAGTGTGTGTAAGTGCGTGTAAGTGTGGTTTAAGTTCATGTAAGTGCGTGTAAGTACGTGTCAATGCGTGTAAGTGCGGTTTAAGTGAGTGTAATTTTGTGTAAGTATGTGTAAGTTCGTGTAAGTGCGTGTAAGTGCGAGTAAGTACGTGTAAGTGCGTGTAAGTGCCTGTCAGTGTGTGTAAGTACGTGTAAGTGCTTGTAAGTACGTGTGGGTACCTGTAAGTTTGTGTAAGTACGTGTAAGTGCGTGTTAGTATGTGTAATTGCGTGTACGTGTGTGTAAGTGCGTGTAAGTGTGTGTAAGTGCCTGTAAATACATGTAAGCGGTGTGAGTGCCTGTAAGTGTGTGTAAGTGCTCGTAAGTGTGTGTAAGTGTGTGTAAGTGCGTCTAAGTGTGTGTAAGTTTGTGCAAGTGCGTGTAAGTGCATATAAGTTTGTGTAAGTGTGTGTAAGTGCGTGTAAGTGTGTGTAAGTGCGTGTTAGTGCATGTAAGTGCGTGTAAGTATGTGTAAGTGCGTGCAAATGCGTGTAAGTTTATGTAAGTGCGTGTAAGTGCATGTAAGTGCGTGTAAGTGCGTGTAAGTCCGTGTAAATACATGTAAGTGCGTGTGAGTGCATGTAAGTGTGTGTAAGTACTCGTAAGTGTGTGTAAGTGCGTGTAAGTACATGTAAGTGCGTGTAAGTTTATGTAAGTGTGTGTAGGTGCGTGTAAGTACGTGTAAGTGCGTGTAAGTGCATGTAAGTACATGTAAGTGCGTGTAAGTGCGTGTAAATGCATGAAAGTGTATGTAAGTGCGTGTAACTGCATGTAGGTGCGTGTAAGTACGTATAAGTGCATGTACGTTTGTGTAGGTGCGTGTAAGTACGTGTAAGTGCACGTAAGTTCGTGTAAGTGCGTGTACGTATGTGTAAGTACGTGAAAGTGTTTGTGAGTGCGTGTAAGTGCGTGTAAGTGGATATAAGTTCGTGTAAGAGCATGTAAGTACGTGTAAGTGCGTGTAAGTGCGTGTAAGTGTATATAAGTGCAGTTTAAGTTTGTGTAAGTACGTGTAACTGCGTGTAAGTTTGTATAAGTGTGTGTAAGTGCGTGTAAGTGCATGTAAGTATGTGTAAGTATGTTTAAGTACGTGTAAGTGCAAGTAAGTGTGTGTAACTATGTGTAAGTGCATGTAAGCACGAGTAAGTGCATGTAAGTACGTGTAAGCGCGTGTTACTGGGTGTAAGTGCAAGTAAGTGCGTGTACGTACGTGTAAGTGCATTTAAAGTGCGTGTAAGTACGTATAAGTGTGTGTAAGTGCGTGTAAGTGTGTGTAAGTGCGTGTAAGTGCGTGTAAGTACGTGTACATATGTGTACGTGCTTGTAACTGCGTGTAAGTGTGTATAAGTGTGTGTAAGTGCGTATAAGTGCGGTTTAAGTTCGTGGAAGTGTGTGTAAGTACATGTCAGTGCGTGTAAGTGCGGTTTAAGTACGTGTAGTATTGTGTAAGTTCGTGTAAGTGTGTGTAAGTGCGTGTAAGTGCGGTTTAAGTTCGTGGAAGTGTGTGTAAGTACATGTCAGTGCGTGTAAGTGCGGTTTAAGTACGTGTAGTATTGTGTAAGTTCGTGTAAGTGTGTGTAAGTGCGTGTAAGTGCGTGTAAGTATGTGTAAGTGCATGTAAGTGTGTGTAAGTGCGTGTAAGTGCGTGCAAGTATGTGTAAGTTCGTATAAGTGCGTGTAAGTGCATTTAAGTGCGTGTAAGTTTGTACAAGTACGTCTAAGTGTGTGTAAGTTCATGTAAGTGCGTGTAAGTGTGTGTAAGTGCGTGTAAGTGCGTGTTAGTGCATGTAAGTATGTGTAAGTGCGTGTAACTTTGTGTAAGTATGTGTTTGTGCGTGTACATTTGTGTAAGTGCGTGTGAGTTCGTGTATGTGCATGTAAGTGCTTGTAAGTATGTCTAAGTTCGTATAAGTGCGTGTAAGTGTATGTAAGTGCGTGTAAGTACGTGTAAGTGTGTGTAAGTGCATGTAAATAGGTGTAAGTGCATGTAAGTGCGTATAAGTGTGTGTAAGTGCTCATAAGTGTGTGTAAGTGCGTGTAAGTGCGTGTAAGTACGTATAAGTGCGTATAAGTTTGTGTAAGTGTGTCGAAGTACGTGTAAGTGCGTGTAAGTGCATGTAAGTACGTGTAAGTGTGTGTAAGTGCATGTAAATGCGTGTAAGTGTGTGTAAGCACGTGTAAGTGCATGTAGGTGCATGTAAGTGCGTGTAATTGCGTGTAAGTGAACGTAAGTTCGTGTAGGTGCGTATAAGTGCGTGTAAGTACGTATAAGTGCGTGTAAGTACGTATAAGTGCGTGTAAGTACGTATAAGTGCGTGTAAGTACGTATAAGTGCGTGTAAGTACGTATAAGTGCGTGTAAGTACGTATAAGTGCGTGTAAGTACGTATAAGTGCGTGTAAGTACGTATAAGTGCGTGTAAGTACGTATAAGTGCGTGTAAGTACGTATAAGTGCGTGTAAGTACGTATAAGTGCGTGTAAGTACGTATAAGTGCGTGTAAGTACGTATAAGTGCGTGTAAGTACGTATAAGTGCGTGTAAGTACGTATAAGTGCGTGTAAGTACGTATAAGTGCGTGTAAGTACGTATAAGTGCGTGTAAGTACGTATAAGTGCGTGTAAGTACGTATAAGTGCGTGTAAGTACGTATAAGTGCGTGTAAGTACGTATAAGTGCGTGTAAGTACGTATAAGTGCGTGTAAGTACGTATAAGTGCGTGTAAGTACGTATAAGTGCGTGTAAGTACGTATAAGTGCGTGTAAGTACGTATAAGTGCGTGTAAGTACGTATAAGTGCGTGTAAGTACGTATAAGTGCGTGTAAGTACGTATAAGTGCGTATGAGTTTGTGTAAGTGTGTCGAAGTACGTGTAAGTGCGTGTAAGTGCTTGTAAATGCGTGTAAGTCTGTGTAAGTGCGTGTAAGTGGATGTAAGTTCATGTAAGAGCGTGTAAGTGCGTGTAAGTGCGTGTAAGTGCGTGTAAGTGCTTGTAAATGCGTGTAAGTTTGTGTAAGTGCGTGTAAGTGTGTGTAAGTGCTTGTAAGTATGTGTAAGTGCGTATAAGTGTGTGTAAGTGCATGTAGGTGCGTGTAAGTATGTAAGTGTATTAAGTGTATTTTTGTGCGTGTAAGTGCGTATAAGTGTGTGTAAGTGCGTGTCAGTTTGTATAAGTGCGTGTAAGCATGTGTAAGTGCAATTTCGTGCGTGTAAGTGCGTGTATGTGTGTGTAAGTGCATGTAAGTATGTATAGGTTCGTGTAAGTGCATGTAAGTGCGTGTAAGTGCGTGTAAGTACGTGTAAGTACGTGTAAGTGTGTGTAAGTGTGTGTAAGTGCATATAAGTGTGTGTAAGTTTGTGTAAGTTTGTGTAAGTGCATGTAGGTATGTGTAAGTGTGTGTTAGTATGTGTAAGTACATACAAGTGTGTGTCAGTGCGTTTAAGTATGTGTAAGTGCGTATAAATGTGTGTAAGTGTGTGTAAGTGCGTGTAAGTGCGTGTAAGTGTGTGTAAGTGCGTGCAAGTGTGTATACGTTTGTGTAAGTGCATGTAAGTATGTGTAAGTTTGTGTAAGTGCGTGTAAGTGCGTGTAAGTGTGTGTAATTGTGTTAGTGCGTGTAAGTGCGTGTTAGTGCGTGTAAGTTTGTGTAAGTGCGTGTAAGTTTGTATAATTGCGTGTAAGTTTGTATAAGTGCGTGTAGGTATGTATAAGTGTGAGTTCGTGCGTGTAAGTACGTGTAAGTACGTGTAAGTACGTGTAAGTGTATATAAGTGCGTATAAGTTTGTGTAAGTGCGTGTAAGTACGTACAAGTGCGTGTAAGTGTGTATAAGGGCGTTTAAGTATGTGTTAGGGCGTGTAAGTGCGTGTAAGTGCGTGTAAGTACGTGTAAGTGTATGTAAGTGCATGTAAGTTTGTGTAAGTGCGTGTAAGTTTGTGTAAGTGTGTGTAACTGCGTGTAAGTGCGTGTAAGTATGTGTAAGTACGTGCAAGTGTGTGTAAGTACGTGTAAGTGTGTGTAAGTACAAGTAAGTGTATGTAAGTACGTGTAAGTGTGAGTAAGTGCGTCTAAGTGCATGAAAGTATGTGTAAGTGCGTGGAAGTGCGTGTAAGTATGTATACATTCGTGCAAGTGCGTGTATGTGCATGTAAGTACGTCTAAGTGTGTGTAAGTGTGTGTAAGTGAGTATAAGTGCGGTTTAAGTTGGTGTAACTGCATGTAAGTGCGTGTAAGTGTGTGTAAGTATGTGCAAGTGCGTATAAATGTGTGTAAGTGCGTGTAAGTGTGTGTAGGTACGTGTAACTTCGTGTAAGTACGTGTAAGTACGTGTATGTATGTGTAAGTACGTATAAGTGCGTGTAAGTACGTGCAAGTGTGTGCAAGTGCATGCAAGTACGTGCAAGTGCGTGTAAGTGTGTGTAAGTGTGTATAAGTGTATGTAAGTATGTGTAAGTGCTTGTAAGCACGTGTAAGTGCGTGTATGTGTGTCTAAGTGCGTGTAAGTTCGTGTAAGTATGTGTGAGTGCGTGTAAGTGCATGTAAATACGTATAAGTGCATGTAAGTACGTGTAAGTGCGTGTAAGTGCGTGTAAGTGCGTGTAAATGAGTGTAAGTGCGTGTAAGTGTGTTTAAGTGCATGTAGGTGTGTGTAAGTGCGCGTAAGTTTGTGTAGGTGCGTGTAAGTACGTGTAAGTGCGTGTAAGTATGTGTAAGTGCGTATAAGTACGTGTAAGTGCGTGTAAGTGCTTGTCAGTGCGTGTAAGTACGTGTAAGTGCGTGTAGGTTTGTGTAAGTGCGTGTTAGTGCGTGTAAGTGCGTGTACGTATGTGTACGTACGTATAGTTGCATGTCAGTGCGTGTAAGTGGGTGTAAGTGCGTGTATGTATGTACAAGTGCGTGTAAGTACGTGCAAGTGTGTGTAAGTGCGTGTAAGTATGTATAAGTGTGTGTAAGTGCATACAATTGCGTATAAGTGTGTGTAAGTACGTGTAAGTTTGTATAAGTCTGTGTAAGTGTGTATAAGTGCGTATAAGTTTGTGTAAGTGTGTATAAGTGCGTGTAAGTGCGTGTAAATGCATGTAAGTGCGTGTAAATACGTGTAAGTGTTTGTAAGTGCGTGTAAGTGCGTGTAAGTGCGTGTAAGTGCGTGTAAGTGCGTGTAAGTGCATGTAAGTGCATGTAAGTGGGTGTAAGTGCGTGTAAGTGCGTGTAAGTGCGTGTAAGTGCGTGTAAGTGCGTGTAAGTGCATGTAAGTGCATGTAAGTGGGTGTAAGTGCGTGTACGTTTGTGTAGGTTTATGTAAGTGCGTGTAAGTGCGTGTAAGTGCATCTAAGAGCGTGTAAGTGTGTGTTAATGCATTTAAGTGCTGTTTAAGTTTGTGTAAGTGCGTGTAAGTGCATGTAAGTGGGTGTTAGTACGTGTAAGTGCGTGTAAGTATGGTTACCGGATGTTATCTTGTGTAAGTTCGTGTAAATGTGTGTAAGTATGTGTAAGTGCGTATAAGTGCATGTAAGTGCTTGTAAGTGTGTGTAAGTGCGTGTAAGTGCGTGTAAGTACGTGTAAGTGCATGTAAGTATGTGTAAGTGCGTATAAGTGCATGTAAGTACGTATAAGTGCGTGTTAGTGTGTGTAAGTTTGTGTAAGTGTGTATAAGTGCGGGTAAGTGCGTATAAGTGCGTGTAAGTGCATGTAAGTGCATGTAGGTACGTGCAAGTGCATGTAAGTGTGTGTCAGTACATGTAAGTATGTGTAAGTGTGTGTAAGTGCATGCAAGTGCGTATAAGTGTGTGTAAGTGCGTGAAAGTGCGTGTAAGTGTGTATAAGTGCGTGTAAGTGTGTGGAAGTGCATGTAACCGTGTGTAAGTGCGTGTAAGTGCGTGTAAGTGCGTATACGTATGGTTCAAGTATGTGTAAGTTTGTGTAAGTTCATGTAAGTAGGTGTAAGTGCGTGTAAGTGCGTGTAGGTGCGTGTTAGTGTGTATAGGTGCGTGTAAGTGCATGTATGTAAGTGTAAATGCGTATACGTATGTACAAGTACGTGTAAGTGCGTGTATGTAAGTGTAAGTACGTTTAAGTGCCTGTAAGTGTGTGTAAGTGCGTGTAAGTGCATGTAAGTGCGTGTAAGTGTGTAAGTGCGTGTAGGTACGTATAAGTGCGTTTAAGTGCGTATAAGTGTCTGTAAGTGCGTGTAAGTACGTGTAAGTGCGTGTAAGTGTGTATAAGTGCGTGTAAGTGCGTAAATGTGTGTGTAAGTGCTTGTAAGTATGTGTAAGTGTGTATAAGTACGTGTACGTGCGTGTAAGTGTGTGTAAGTGCATGCAAGTCCATGTAAGTTCATATAAGTACGTGTAAGTTCGTGTAAGTGTGTTTAAGTGCGTGTAAGTGTGTGTAAGTACGTATAAGTGTGTGTAAGTACACGTAAGTGCGTGTAAGTAAGTGTAAGTGTGTGTAAGTGCGTGTAAGTGCGTGTAAGTGCGTATAAGTGCGTGTAAGTGCGTATAAGTGCGTGTAAGTGCGTATAAGTGCGTGTAAGTGCGTATAAGTGCGTGTAAGTGCGTATAAGTGCGTGTAAGTGCGTATAAGTGCGTGTAAGTGCGTATAAGTGCGTGTAAGTGCGTATAAGTGCGTGTAAGTGCGTATAAGTGCGTGTAAGTGCGTATAAGTGCGTGTAAGTGCGTATAAGTGCGTGTAAGTGCGTATAAGTGCGTGTAAGTGCGTATAAGTGCGTGTAAGTGCGTATAAGTGCGTGTAAGTGCGTATAAGTGCGTGTAAGTGCGTATAAGTGCGTGTAAGTGCGTATAAGTGCGTGTAAGTGCGTATAAGTGCGTGTAAGTGCGTATAAGTGCGTGTAAGTGCGTATAAGTGCGTGTAAGTGCATGTAAGTGCATGTAGGTACGTGCAAGTGCATGTAAGTGTGTGTCAGTACATGTAAGTATGTGTAAGTGTGTATAAGTACGTGTACGTGCGTGTAAGTGTGTGTAAGTGCATGCAAGTCCATGTAAGTTCATATAAGTACGTGTAAGTTCGTGTAAGTGTGTTTAAGTGCGTGTAAGTGTGTGTAAGTACGTATAAGTGTGTGTAAGTACACGTAAGTGCGTGTAAGTAAGTGTAAGTGTGTGTAAGTGCGTGTAAGTACGTGTAAGTGCGGTTTATGTGGACCTAAATTCGTGTAAATTTGTGTAAATGCGTGTACGTGCGTGTAAGTGTGTGTAAACATGTGTAAGTGTGTGTAAGTGCGTGTAAGTGCGTGTAAGTGTGTGTAAGTGCATGTAAGTGCTGGTAAGCACGTGTAAGTGCGTGTAAGTGCGTGTAAATGTGTGGAAGTTTGTGTAAGTGCGTATGAGTTCGTGTAAGTACGTGTAAGTGCGTGTAAGTGCATTTAAGTACGTTCAAGTGCGTGTAAGTTTGTGTAAGTGCGTGTAAGTACGTGTAAGTGCGTGTAAGTGCGTGTAAGTGCGTGCAAGTGCGTGTAAGTGCTCGTATGTGCCTGTCAGTGCGTGTAAGTGCATGTAACTTTGTGTAAGTACGTGCAAGTGTGTGTAAGTGCATCAAAGTGCGTGTAAGTGAATGTAAGTGTGTATAGGTGCGTGTAAGTACGTATAAGATTTTGTAAGTTCGTGTAAGTGCGTGTAAGTACATGTAAGTCTTTGTAAGTGCGTATAAGTGCGGTTTAAGTTTGTGTAAGTACGTGAAAGTGCGTGTAAGTACGTGTCAGTGCGTGTCAGTACGTGTAAGTGCGTGTAAGTGTAGTTTAAGTGCGTGTAATGTTGTGTAAGTTTGTGTAAGTGCGTGTAAGTGCGTGTAAGTGCGTGTAAGTGCATGTAAGTGTGTCTAAGTACATCTAAGTGCATGTAAGTTTATGCAAGTACGTGTAAGTGCAGTTTAAGTTCGTGTAAGTGTGTGTAAATACGTATAAGTGCGTATAACTAAGTGTAAGTGCATGTAAGTGCGTGTAAGTGTGTTGAAGTATGTGTAAGTGCGTGTAAGTGTGTGTAAGTACGTGTAAGTTTGTGTAAGTGCGTATAAGTGCGTGTAAGTGCGTGTAACTACGCGTACATACGTGTAAGTACATGTAAGTGCAAGAAAGTGCGTGTAAGTACGTGTACGTGCATGTAAGCATGTATAAGTGTGTGTAAGTGTGTGTAAGTGCGTGTAAGTGGGTGTAAGTGCGTGTAAGTGCAAGTAAGTACGTGTAAGTACGTACAAGTGTGTATTAGTGCGTATAAGTACGTGTAAGTACATGTAAGTGCGTGCAAGTATGTGTAAGTGTGTGTAAGTGCGTGTAAGTACGTGTACGTTTGTGTAAGTGCGTGTAAGTGTGTGTAAGTGCGTGTAAGTGCGTTTAAGTGTGTGTAAGTACGTGTAAGTGTGCTTTAAGTTCATGTAAGTGTGTGTAAGTGCGTATAAGTGCGTATAAGTGCGTGTAAGTGCATGTAAGTGCAGGTTAAGTGCGTGTAATTTCGTCTAAGTTCGTGTAAGTGTGTGTAAGTATGTGTAAGTGTATGTAAGCATGTAAGTGCATGTAAGTGCGTGTAAGTGCATGTAGGTACGTGTAGTTTTGTGTAAGTGCGTGTAAGTGCGTGTTAGTACATGTAAGTGCGTGTAAGTGCGTGTAAGTGCATGTAAGTGCATGTAAGTACGTGTAAGTACGTGTAAGTGCATGCAAGTGCATCGAATTGCGTGTAAGTTTGTGCAAGTGCGTGTAAGTGCGTGTAAGTTTGTATAAGTGCGTGTAAGTACGTGTATGTACGTGTAAGTGCATGTAAGTGTGTGGAAGTGCGTGTAAGTGTGTGTATTTGTGTATAAGTGTGTGTAAGTACGTGTAAGTGTGTGTAAATGCGTGTAAGTTCGTGTAAGTATGTCTTAGTGCGTGTACGTTCATGTAGGTGTGTGTAAGTGCCTGTAAGTGCGTGCAAGTGCGTGTAAGGTGCGTGTAACTTTGTTTAAGTGTGTGTAAATGGGTGTAAGTGCGTGTAAGTGCATGTAAGTGCGTGTAAGTACGTGTAAGTTTGTGTATGTGTGTAAGTGCGTGTAAGTGTGCGTAAGTGCGTGTAAGTGCGTGTAAGTGTGTGTAAGTGCGTGCAAGTGCGTATAAGTGCGTGTAAGTGTGTGTAAGTGCGTGCAAGTGCGTATAAGTGCGTGTAAGTGTGTGTAAGTGCGTGCAAGTGCGTATAAGTGCGTGTAAGTGTGTGTAAGTGCGTGCAAGTGCGTATAAGTGCGTGTAAGTGTGTGTAAGTGCGTGCAAGTGCGTATAAGTGCGTGTAAGTGTGTGTAAGTGTGTGTAAATACGTGTAAGTGCATGTAAGTGCGTGTAAGTACGTGTAAGTTCATATAAGTGCGTGTAAGTATGTGTAAGTGCGTGTAAGTGCGTGTTAGTGCATGTAAGTGCATGTAAGTGTGTGTAAGTACATGTAAGTGTGTGTAAGTGCGTGTAAATGGGTGTAAGTGCGTGTAAGTGCATGTAAGTGCGTGTAAGTACGTGTAAGTTTGTGTATGTGTGTAAGTGCGTGTAAGTGTGCGTAAGTACGTGTAAGTGCGTGTAAGTACTTGTATGTGTGTGTAAGTGCGTGTAAGTGCATGCAAGTGTGCGTAAGTGCGTGTAAGTATGTGTAAGTGCGTGTAAGTGCTTGTAAGTGTGTGTAAGTGCATGTAAGTGCGTGTAAGTACGTGTAAGTACGTGTAAGTGTGTGTAAGTGCGTGTAAGTGTGTGTAAATGTGTGTAAATGTGTGTAAGTACGTGTAAGTACGTGTAAGTATGTGTACATCTGTGTGAGTGCTTGTAACTGCGTGTGTGTAAGTGTGTGTAAGTGTGGTTTAAGTTCGTGTAAGTGTGTGTAAGTGCGTGTCAGTGCGTGTAAGTGCGGTTTAAGTACGTGTAATCTTGTGTAAGTTCGTGTAAGTGTGTGTATATTTGTGTCAGTCCGTGTAAGTGCATGTATGTGCGTGTAAGTGTGTATAAGTGCGCGTAAGTGTGTGTAAGTATGTGTAAGTTGGTATAAGTGGGTGTAAGTGCATCTAAGTGCGTGTAAGTTTGTGCAAGTGCGTGTAAGTGTGTGTAAGTTCGTGTAAGTGTGTGTAAATGCGTGTAAGTGTGTGAAAGTGCGTGTTAGTGCATGTAAGTACGTGTAAGTGCGTGTAAGTTCTATAAGTATGTGTTAGTGCGTGTACATTCGTGTAAGTGTGTGTGAGTATGTGTAAGTACATGTAAGTGCGTGTAAGTACGTCTAAGTTTATATAAGTACGTGTAAGTGCATGTAAGTGCGTGTAAGTGCGTGTAAGTGTGTGTAAGTGTGTGTAAATACGTGTAAGTGCATGTAAGTGCGTATAAGTGTGTGTAAGTGCTCGTAAGTGTGTGTAAGTGCGTGTAAATGCGTGTAAGTGCGTATAAGTTTGTGTAAGTGCGTGTAAGTACGTGTAAGTACATGTAAGTGCGTGTAAGTATATGTAAGTACGTGTAAGTATGTGTAAGTGCATGTAAATGTGTGTAAGTGTGTGTAAGCGCATGTAAGTGCATGTAGGTGCATGTAAGTGCGTGTAAGTGAACGTAAGTTCGTGTAGGTGCGTATAAGTGCGTGTAAGTATGTGTAAGTGTAAGTGCGTGTAAGTGGATGAAAGTTCATGTAAGAGCGTGTAAGTGCGTGTAAGTGCGTGTAAGCGCATGTAAGTGCTTGTAAATGCGTGTAAGTTCGTGTAAATGCGTGTAAGTGTGTGTAAGTGCTTGTAAGTATGTGTAAGTGCGTATAAGTGCGTGTAAGTGTGTGTAAGTGCGTGTAAGTATGTAAGTGTATTAAGTGTGTGTTTGTGCGTGTAAATGCGTGTAAGTGTGTGTAACTGCGTGTAAGTTTGTGTAAGTGCGTGTAAGCATGTGTGAGTACGACTTTGTGCATGTAAGTGCGTGTAAGTGTGTGTAAGTGCATGTAAGTATGTGTAAGTTTGTGCAAATGCGTGTAAGTGCGTGTAAGTGCGTGTAAGTACGTGTAAGTACGTGTAAGTGTGTGTAAGTGTGTGTAAGTGCATGTAAGTACGTGTAAGTTTGTGTAAGTTTGTGTAAGTGCATGTAAGTACGTGTAAGTGTGTGTAAGTGCATGTAAGTACGTGTAAGTTTGTGTAAGTTTGTGTAAGTGCATGTGAGTATGTGTAAGTGTGTGAAAGTTTGTGTAAGTGTGTGTAAGTATGTGTAAGTACGTACAAGTGTGTATCAGTGTGTGTAAGTGCGTGTAAGAGTGTGTATATATGTATAAGTGCGTGTAAGTGCGTATAAGTGCGTGTACGTGTGTGTAAGTGCGTGTAAGTGCGTGTAAGTGTGTGTAAGTGGGTGTAAGTGTGTATAAGTTTGTGTAAGTGCATGTAAGTACGTGTAAGTTCGTATAAGTGCGTGTAAGTACGTGTAAGTGTGTGTAAGTGTGTAAGTGCGTGTAAGTGCGTATTAGTGCGAGTACGTTTGTGTAAGTGCGTGTTAGTTTGTATAAGTGCGTGTAAGTTCGTGTAAGTGCGTGTAGGCATGTATAAGTGTGAGTCCGTATGTGTAAGTGCGTGTAAGTACGTGTAAGTACGTGTAAGTGTATGTAAGTGCATGTAAGTTTGTGTAAGTGCGTGTAAGTGCGTATAAGTGCGTGTAAGTGTGTATAAGTGCGTTTAAGTATGTGTTAGTGCGTGTAAGTGCGTGTAAGTGCGTGTAAGT